>CAWUFW010025347.1:0-46227 GCA_963921515.1 Calotriton arnoldi
GGAGAGAGCAGACAAAATCACGGGCACAACGACAATGGGGCAGCGAGGGGCACAAAAAGGAAAAAGGGGAGAGAGCAGACAAAATCACGGGCACAACGACAATGGGGCAGCGAGGGGCACAAAAAGGAAAAAGGGGAGAGAGCAGACAAAATCACGGGCACAACGACAATGGGGCAGCGAGGGGCACAAAAAGGAAAAAGGGAGAGAGCAGACAAAATCACGGGCACAACGACAATGGGGCAGCGAGGGGCACAAAAAGGAAAAAGGGAGAGAGCAGACAAAATCACGGGCACAACGACAATGGGGCAGCGAGGGCACAAAAAGGAAAAAGGGGAGAGAGCAGACAAAATCACGGGGCACAACGACAATGGGGCAGCGAGGGGCACAAAAAGGAAAAAGGGGAGAGAGCAGACAAAATCACGGGCACAACGACAATGGGGCAGCGAGGGGCACAAAAAGGAAAAAGGGGAGAGAGCAGACAAAATCACGGGCACAACGACAATGGGGCAGCGAGGGGCACAAAAAGGAAAAAGGGAGAGAGCAGACAAAATCACGGGCACAACGACAATGGGGCAGCGAGGGGCACAAAAGGAAAAAGGGGAGAGAGCAGACAAAAACACGGGCACAACGACAATGGGGCAGCGAGGGGCACAAAAAGGAAAAGGGGAGACAAGCAGAAAAACGGGCACCGGGGCCACAAGCGGAGGGCGATCTTACCTGCAGAAGCAGCGGGCAGACAACACAGGCGGAGCTGTGTGGTGGGGAAGCGACCTACCTGGCAAGGTCAAGGGTCGCTCTCCTCACCGCGCAGCGGCCGCCATTTATGGGGAGGTGGGAGGGAGGAGCAGCTGGGAGGCGGGAGGCAGGGGCAGCAAATGGGCAGTCAGGGGCGGGGCCGCAGGGACGCAGCGGCGGGAATGGCGAGAGGCAGCGGGGGCACAGAAAGGAAATGGGGGGAAAGCAGACAAAATCACGGGCACAACGACAATGGGGCAGCGAGGGGCACAAAAAGGAAAAAGGGGAGAGAGCAGACAAAATCACGGGCACAACGACAATGGGGCAGCGAGGGGCACAAAAAGGAAAAAGGGGAGAGAGCAGACAAAAACACGGGCACAACGACAATGGGGCAGCGAGGGGCACAAAAAGGAAAAAGGGGAGAGAGCAGACAAAATCACGGGCACTGCGACAATGGGGCAGCGAGGGGCACAAAAAGGAAAAAGGGGAGAGAGCAGACAAAATCACGGAGCTACAACGACAATGGGGCAGCGAGGGGCACAAAAAGGAAAAAGGGGAGAGAGCAGACAAAAACACGGGCACAACGACAATGGGGCAGCGAGGGGCACAAAAAGGAAAAAGGGGAGAGAGCAGACAAAATCACGGGCACAACGACAATGGGGCAGCGAGGGCACAAAAAGGAAAAAGGGGAGAGAGCAGACAAAATCACGGGCACAACGACAATGGGGCAGCGAGGGGCACAAAAAGGAAAAAGGGGAGAGAGCAGACAAAATCACGGGCACAACGACAATGGGGCAGCGAGGGGCACAAAAAGGAAAAAGGGGAGAGAGCAGACAAAATCACGGGCACAACGACAATGGGGCAGCGAGGGGCACAAAAAGGAAAAGGGGAGACAAGCAGAAAACGGGCACCGGGGCCACAAGCGGAGGGCGATCTTACCTGCAGAAGCAGCGGGCAGACAACACAGGCGGAGCTGTGTGGTGGGGAGCGACCTACCTGGCAAGGTCAAGGGTCGCTCTCCTCACCGCGCAGCGGCCGCCATTTATGGGGAGGTGGGAGGGAGGAGCAGCTGGGAGGCGGGAGGCAGGGGCAGCGAATGGGCAGTCAGGGGCGGGGCCGCAGGGACGCAGCGGCAGGAATGGCGAGAGGCAGCGGGGGCACAGAAAGGAAATGGGGGAAAGCAGACAAAATCACGGGCACAACGACAATGGGGCAGCGAGGGGCACAAAAAGGAAAAAGGGAGAGAGCAGACAAAATCACGGGCACAACGACAATGGGGCAGCGAGGGGCACAAAAAGGAAAAAGGGAGAGAGCAGACAAAATCACGGGCACAACGACAATGGGGCAGCGAGGGGCACAAAAAGGAAAAAGGGGAGAGAGCAGACAAAATCACGGGCACAACGACAATGGGGCAGCGAGGGGCACAAAAAGGAAAAGGGGAGAGAGCAGACAAAAACACGGGCACAACGACAATGGGGCAGCGAGGGGCACAAAAAGGAAAAAGGGGAGAGAGCAGACAAAATCACGGGCACAACGACAATGGGGCAGCGAGGGGCACAAAAAGGAAAAAGGGGAGAGAGCAGACAAAATCACGGGCACAACGACAATGGGGCAGCGAGGGGCACAAAAAGGAAAAAGGGGAGAGAGCAGACAAAATCATGGGCACAACGACAATGGGGCAGCGAGGGGCACAAAAAGGAAAAAGGGGAGAGAGCAGACAAAATCACGGGCACAACGACAATGGGGCAGCGAGGGCACAAAAAGGAAAAAGGGGAGAGAGCAGACAAAAACACGGGCACAACGACAATGGGGCAGCGAGGGCACAAAAAGGAAAAAGGGGAGAGAGCAGACAAAATCACGGGCACAACGACAATGGGGCAGCGAGGGGCACAAAAAGGAAAAAGGGGAGAGAGCAGACAAAAACACGGGCACAACGACAATGGGGCAGCGAGGGGCACAAAAAGGAAAAAGGGGAGAGAGCAGACAAAAACACGGGCACAACGACAATGGGGCAGCGAGGGCACAAAAAGGAAAAAGGGAGAGAGCAGACAAAATCACGGGCACAACGACAATGGGGCAGCGAGGGGCACAAAAAGGAAAAAGGGGAGAGAGCAGACAAAAACACGGGCACAACGACAATGGGGCAGCGAGGGGCACAAAAAGGAAAAAGGGAGAGAGCAGACAAAAACACGGGCACAACGACAATGGGGCAGCGAGGGGCACAAAAAGGAAAAGGGGAGACAAGCAGAAAAACGGGCACCGGGGCCACAAGCGGAGGGCGATCTTACCTGCAGAAGCAGCGGGCAGACAACACAGGCGGAGCTGTGTGGTGGGGGAGCGACCTACCTGGCAAGGTCAAGGGTCGCTCACAAACCCACTGACTTTTCCATACAGCCTCTTAACATAGCCACTCACTCCCCCATACAGCCACTGACACATCCACTCACTCACAAATACAGCCACTCACAGAGCCACTCACTCAGCCCACACAGCTACTCACACACCTACTTATACACCCATACAGCCACTCACACATCCACACAGCCACTCAGATGCCCACTCACACATGGATACAAACATTGACATAATCACTCACATAACATATGTTAGAAGTAGTATTACTCATTAGTAGTATAGTAGGTATATTCATTTAACTTTTGTAGTAGCTTAGTATATATGTTTAACAATCATAAACTTTTAGAAAACACTCCCACTCACTGGATGATGTCATCAGTGATGTCTTCAGTGATGTCATTTGAGATGTAATGATTGATGTCATCATTGATGTCACTGACCATGTCATGAGGGATGTAATAAGTGGGGTCATAAGCAGCGAATTGCGAGGGCTTAAGTTATAGTTAGCTCAGGTAAGTATAACTGCTGAATTTTGTACGAATGAAATATGAGCCTAACTAGAGCATCCCTGTAACCTTTGTTTTTTTTCAGAGAATATATATACTTTTCTTAGTAGGAAATTGAATACAATAACTAACAAATATAATATTTTGTAAAATGATATGTTTAATAATTGTGTTAAACTATCTATCGATATATATTACCTACTGGCGGTCGCCAGTAGGTACTTATAGTTAGGACTTTGTTTCTATTCAATAAGCGTTTTTTCTTTTGCCAATATCTTTGGCACCGTTTGACGAATCTTTGTGAAATTTTCCAAACTAATGACCAGCTCAGGTCAGCTCCTGTCTTGAAGTTTGGGGGTGATTCGTCAAGCAGGGGCCTAGAAAACCAGGGGATCCCAAAATGCGTTTTCCCCATGTTCATTTCCGTAGGAAACTTTAGACAAAGCTACAGCCCGAACTGCTGAACGGAATTACACCAAAATTGGCAAAAAGGTATGTCTTGGTCCAGAAAGCGTGCTTTTTTTTTTAAATGGTGTAAATCTGTTCAGTAGTTCCTGAGAAATTTTAAAAATAAAAATATCAATATCTGAGCACCGAGGAGGATTCGCGAATCCTCCCGAGTACGAGCTTAATTCTGATTGGCTGCAAACACTCCAAACCAGAATGTGTTGGCAGCCATCTTGTGATTCGGTAACCGAGTCACAAGAAAACAGTCGAAAAAACATTAAAAAACAAGAAAATGGGGCAGGGTAGAAACACCCTGACCCCCTAGGCCTGCTCAGGGGGTCCCACAAGGACCCCCAGGGCCAAAGAAAGTATTTTTAAAAATATTTTTGGCCGAATTCACGCTGGGTGTGCGAATCCGGCCGAAATTATTTTTAAAAAATGAAGCGCGGGCTCCCCCGCTTTGCTTGTTTCCATCCCCCATGTGGGCAAAGTCCCGGGGGCAATTCTTAATTATGGTGTGGGGGCCCATGGGGGCTCCCACAGCCCTGGGGACCGCCACCTCCCCGGGGCTTTGTTTATTATATGCGGGGGCACGAGGCCCCTCCGCAGACCCGGGAACCGCCACCTTCCCGGGGCTTTTTTAAAAAAAATGAGTGAGGGGGCTCCTGCCCCCCACGCTGCCCCAGGGACCGCCACTTCCCCGGGGCATTCGTAATTATGTGCGGGAGGGCCTCACGGGCCCCCCAAGCCCCAGTGACCGCTACCACCCCGGTGCTTAAATTAATATAGATAAGTTTGGGGGAGCTCCTGCCCCTCCCCACACTGCCCTGGGGACCACCACCTCCCCGGGGCAATTTTAAATAAAGAGCAGGGTCCGTTGTGGACCCCCGGCCCTGGGGACCACCACCTCCCCAGGGCTTTAAAAATGCTTGGAGGGGGTCCACGCGGCTCCCCTCCAGGAGCCCTCGATGGCCCTGGGGATCACCACCCCCCAGGGCCAGCTCCTGCAATGTCCTGCAATGGCCGCGCAGCCCCCTTCCTTATATAAAAATAATTAAAAATTGGCCAAGCCCCGGAGGATGGGGTCCCCGGGGCCAATAGTGGCCCAGGGAAAGGGTCCACGCGGCCCCCTCCCGTATAATTTTTATTTTTTATTTTTTTAAACGAGGCCAGGCCCCGGGGATGGGGTCCCCGGGGCCAAAAGTGGCCCAGGAAATGGGGGTCATGCGGCCCCCCTTCCCTATAAGTATTAAAAAAATAAAGGAGGCCATTCCCCAGGGGATGGGGTCCCGGGGCCGAAATCGGCCAAGGGAGGGGGGCTGAGCAGCCCCTTCCCGTTTTTTTTTTTAAGAAATGGGTCCGGCCCTGGTGGATAGTGTCCCCAGGGCCCCAAAAATATTAAAAGAAGGGGGGCCACACAGCCCCCTTCTAACAAAAAAAAAAAGCTGACATCTCGCCGGAGGCCCCCGCCGTACCACTCTGCAAACGCGCCTCCTGGTGCGTTCTAAGTTGGGGGATTAAGTCCCCTTGAATCCTTAGGGTCCCTGGGGGCCAACTAGGCCATCAGGTACCTTCAGTAATCCCCAAACAGTGGGATTGCTGAGAGGTGGTCTGAGGCCACGCCCCTTTTTACACCACTCTGCAAACGCGGGTCTTGGTGCATTGCTGGTGGGGCGATGAGGTCCTCTTGTGTCCTGAGGACCTCAGGACTAACGTGGACTTCATCCCCCAAGCAGCTGTGCGCCAGGAGGCACGTTTGCAGAGTGGTGTAAAAAGGGGGCGTGGCCTTCATCCACTCTCAGCAATCCAGCTGTGTGGGGCTTACTTGAGGTTCCTGGTGGGCTAGTTGACCCCCAGGGACCCTCAGGATTCAAGGGGACTTAATCCCCCAACCCAGAATGCACCAGGAGGTGCATTTGCAGAGTGGTGGATAAAGGGGGCGTGGCCTGCTACCACCTCTCAGCAATCCCACTGTGTGGGGTTACTGGAGGTAGCAGGTAGGCTAGTTGGCCCCTAAGGACCCCCAGCAGCGAAGGGGACTTTAATCCCCATACAACAGAGCGCCAGGGAGTGAGTTTGCAGAGTGGTGAGGAAAGGGGGCGTAGCCTGCTATGAGAACTTACCAATGCTGCTGTGTGGAACATAATGGAGATAATAGGAGGGGTAGTTGGCCCCCAAGGTTGTCCTTGGGGGCCAACTACCCCTCCTGTTACCTCCACTAAGTCCAACACAGTGGGATTGCTAAGAGGTCTTAGGAGGCCACACCCCGTTTCTCCACCACTCTGTAAATGCACCCCCTGGCACAGTACTGGTTGGGGATGAAGTCCACTTTACTCCTGAGGGACTTTGGGGGCCAAGAAGCCCTCCTGGTACCTCCTGTAAGTCCTATGCAGTGGAATTCCTAAGCGCTGGTTGGAGGCCCAGCCCCCTTTCTCCACCACTCTGCAAACGTGAGTACCAGTTAAAGAAGCATTTGTAATTTAATAGGTCTCGCATTTGCAAGAGTTAGAGCTATTGGCGATGTAAATGTAAAAGTTTTTTACTAATGTTTTTTGGAGTGGAGTGGATGTACGTTGTGTGTAGTGGAATTATGTGGTATGTTGTGCAGTGAAATTATGTGGATAGAAAGTATGTGGTATTTAGTGTATAGGAATTATGTAGAGTGGGATTATGTGTTATGGAGCGCAATTATGTGGTATGGTAGTCTGTGTTGTGGAGTGGTAACCTCAGGTTTAGTCTTCCTCGTTTCCATAGAAGCTAAACTATGAACTCAATGAGACAAAAAAAGAAGGAATTACTGAGGAGCACTTTTGGACCTAGTCAGAGGTATGAGCAGGGCCACTGGAATTATGCGACTGTTTGGCTGCACCAACTTTCGCACAATTATACATTTTCCGCATTAGCCACATAATCCATCATGTGATTCCTAATCTGCAGATTTGAACAGAAAAAGCCTTGTTTCTGGCTCAAACTTTACCAAAAATGCAGCGACAAGTGTTACAGCATGGTGGAGGGTCCTTTGTAAACCTAGAATGGTAACCTGTTACTTATTGCTAAATGTGGGTGTTAAATTGGTACTAATGGTGTGCAAGCTACTCTTGCTTCATTCTGTGCCTCTCTTGCCTCTTTCTGTATTTCTGTTGCTTCTTTCTGCACCTCTTTTGCCTTTTTCTGCACCTCTGTTGCCTCTTTCTGCACCTCACTTGCTTCTTTGTGCACCCCTCTTGCCTCTTTCTGCACCTCTCTTGCCTCTTTCTGCACCCCCTCTTCCCTCTTTCTGCACCCCTCCTGCCTCTTTCTGCACCTCTGTTCCTTCTTTCTGCACTTCTTTTGTTTCTTTCTGCATCACTCTTGCTTCTTTCTGCACCCCTCTTGCCTCTTTCTCCACCCCTCTTCTCCCTTTCTGCATCTCTGTTGCTTCTTTCTGCACTTATCTTGCGTCTTTCTGTACCTCTCTTGCTTCTTTCTGCACACCTTGTGCCTCTTTCTGCACCCCTCTTCTCTTTCTGCACTCCTCTTGCCTCTTTCTGAACCTCTGTTCCTTCTTTCTGCACTTCTTCAGTTACTTTTTGCACCTCTCTTGCTTCTTTCTGCACCCCTCTTGCCTCTTTCTCCATCCCTCTTCCCTCTTTCTGCACTTTTGTTGCTTCTGTCTGCACCTTTCTTGTCTCTTTCTCCACCACTTTTCCCTCTTTCTGCACCTCAATCAATCAATCACAGAATTTGTAAAGCGCACTACTTACCCACGAGGGTCTCAAGGCGCTGGGGGAAAAAAAGGGGGGGGGGGTGCTGCTACTGGTCGAACAACCAGGTCTTGAGTAGCCTCCTGAAGGTCAGCAGGTCTTGGGTCTGTCGTAGGCTTAGTGGAAGGGTGTTCCAGGTCTTGGCGGCGAGGTGGGAGAAGGATCTGCCGCCGGTGGTGGTTCTTCGAATGCGAGGGACGGTGGCGAGGGAGAGGTCGGCGGAGCGGAGTTGGCGGTTGGGGACGTAGAAGAGGAGTCGTCTGTTGAGGTAGGCTGGGCCAGTCTTGTGGAGTGCCTTGTGTGCGTGGATGAGGAGTTTGAAGGAGATTCTCCTGTCGACGGGGAGCCAGTGCAGGTTCCTCAGGTGGGGGTGATGTGGCTGTGGCGTGGTACATCGAGGATCAGGCGTGCAGAGGCGTTTTGTATGCGTTGCAGTCGCTTGATGAGCTTGGCCGGGGCTCCCGCGTAGAGGGCGTTCCCATAGTCAAGTCTGCTGCTGACGAGGGCCTGGGTGACTGTTCTTCTCGTGTCTGTCGGGATCCACCTGTAGATCTTGCGAAGCATGCGGAGGGTGTTGAAGCAGGAGGATGAGACTGCGTTGACTTGCTTGGCCATGGAGAGCGTTGAGTCGAGGATGACTCCCAGGTTGCGTGCGTGGTCGGTGGGTGTCGGGGCTGCTCCCAGCGTCGTTGGCCACCAGGAGTCGTCCCAGGCTGAGGGGTTGGAGCTGAGGATGAGGACCTCTGTCTTCTCCGTGTTCAGTTTTAGTCGGCTGATCTTCATCCAATCGGCGACGGCCTTCATCCCTTCATGGAGGTTGGATTTGGCGGCGAGGGGTCCTTGGTGAGGGAGAGGATCAGTTGAGTGTCGTCGGCGTAGGAGATTATGTTGAGGTCGTGCTGTCTGGTGATGCGTGCGAGCGGGGCCATGTAGATGTTGAACAGTGTTGGGCTGAGGGACGATCCCTGGGGTACGCCGCAGATGATCTCGGAGGCTTCGGATCGGAATGGTGGGAGGCGGACTCTCTGGGTTCTGCCGGCGAGGAAGGAGGTGGCCCATTCCAGGGCCTTGTCTCGGATCCCTGCGTCGTGGAGGCGTGCGCGTAGAGTGCGGTGGCAGACAGTGTCGAAGGCGGCGGAGAGGTCCAGCAGGATGAGGGCTGCGGTCTCACCGTTGTCCAGCAGGATCCTGATGTCGTCGGTGGCGGCGATGAGGGCAGTCTCAGTGCTGTGGTTGCTGCGGAACCCCGATTGGGATGGGTCCAGGATGCTGTTTTCTTCGAGGTATCGGGTTAGCTGTTTGTTGACGATCTTCTCGATGACCTTGGCTGGGAACGGAAGCAGGGAGATGGGCCGGAAGTTCTTGAGGTCTCTCGGGTCCGCCTTGGGTTTTTGAGTAGGGCGTTGATCTCTGCATGTTTCCAGCTCTCTGGGAAGGTCGCGGTCTCGAAGGAGAGATTGATGATGTTGCACAGGTGGGGTGCGATGGAGCTGCTGGCTTTGTTGAAGATGTGGTGCGGGAAAGGGTCTGACGGGGAGCCGGAGTGTATTGTGCTCATGGTCTTGATGGTGTCCTCGATGTTCACGCTGGCCCAGGCTGGCAGGGGGTCGTGGTCGATGGTGTGCGGCGGGTCTGGTGCATCGA
Source organism: Calotriton arnoldi (assembly GCA_963921515.1). Classification (NCBI taxonomy): domain Eukaryota; kingdom Metazoa; phylum Chordata; class Amphibia; order Caudata; family Salamandridae; genus Calotriton; species Calotriton arnoldi. Next base: position 9,431 of record CAWUFW010025347.1, read on the forward strand.
TCTTGGTTGGGGCTGTCTGGGTGTTGAAGCTGTCGTGGATGTCGGCGATCTTGCGTTGGAAGAAGGTGGCAAGGTAATCGCACAGGGGTTGCGACGGCGGGATGTCGTTGGTGTTGGAGCTGGGGTTGGAGAGTTCCTTCACGATGTTGAAAAGCTCCTTGCTGTTGTGTGCGTTGTTGTCGAGGCGGTCTTTGAAGGAGATTCTCTTGGCGGACTTGATGAGGTGGTGGTGGTTACGGATGGCGTCTTTGTGGGCTGCGTGGCTGTCCGGTGTCTTATCACTGTGCCATTTCTTCTCTAGTTTCCGGCAGGTACGCTTGGAAGCTAGGAGTTCCGAGGTGAACCAGCTGGCTCTTTTGGTGGTGTCACCGTAGGTGAGTTTTTTCAGCGGGGCGAGGGTGTTGGCACAGTCGTCCATCCATCTTCTGAGGTTGCAGGCAGCGTCGTCGGTGTTGGATGGGTCGGAGGGAGGGCTGAGAGCGAGGGTTGCCCGTAGTTGTGTCTTCGGTGACTTTGCTCCAGCAGCGGCGTGGGATCTGTTGGGTGCGGTGGTGTGTGGTGGGTTTCTGGAAGGTGAAATGGATGCAGCGGTGGTCGGTCCAGAGGTGTTCCGTGGTGTGGCTGAAGGAGACGTGGGAGCTTGAGGAGAAGATGGGGTCGAGCGTGTGGCCGGCGGAATGGGTCGGTGTTGTGACGAGCTGGCTCAGACCGAGGTTGGCGAGGTTGTTGATCAGGGTGGTGGAGTTGCTGTCGTTGTTGTTCTCCAGGTGAAAATTCAGGTCTCCGAGGAGGATGTAGTCGGTAGAGGTCAGGGCGTGCGTGCTGATGAAGTCGGCGATGGAGTCGCTGAACTGGGGTCAGGGCCCAGGGGGTCTGTAGACAAGGGTGCCTCTAAGGGTGGTGTTGGGGTCCGTGTGGATCTGGAAGTGCATGTGTTCGGCGGTGCTGAGAGTGTTGTCGGTGCTGGTCGAGACCCTGATGGTGTTCTTGTGGACGATGGCGATTCCTCCTCCTACTGCGTTGACTCGTCTCTGTGGGTGATCTTATAGCCGTCTGGGATGGCTATGGCGATGTCGGGGGCGGAGGAGTCGTTCATCCAGGTCTCTGTCAGGAAGGCGACGTCTGGTGATGATGTGTCGAGCAGGTCCCAGAGCTCGACGGCGTGTTTGCGTGCGGAGCGGGTGTTCAGTAGGATGCATCGGAGGTGGTTGCGGTCCTTCTTGGTGGGCGCCTCGGTGGCTCTGAGGCTGGTGTAGCTGCAGTTCCGGCAGGTGAAGGGACCATGGGTGCGTTTCGGGGCGGCCTTGAAGCAGTTGTGCATTCGTCCGGGGTTGAGAGCGTGGAGTGTGGTGGCATCGTATCGGCGTCGGTCCTCGAGGCTGGTGCGGGGGGCGCACGGCCCAGGGGTTCTGGTGCTGGGCGCGGTCCAGGCACGGACGGGCGCAGACGGGCTTGCCTTAGGCGCGCCTTCGGCGCGCCAGCGGCGTGGCCGCGCAGCGGCCGCCATATATGGGGAGGTGGGAGGGAGGAGCAGCTGGGAGGCAGGGGCAGCGAATGGGCAGTCAGGGGGGCGGGGCCGCAGGGGACGCAGCGGCGGGAGTGGAGAGAGGCAGCGAGGGGTACAGAAGCCAAGAAGGACACAGGGAAATGGGGGCAACGAGGGAAACAGAGAGAAAACGGGCACAAAGCAATGGGGGCAGCGAGGGAACAGAAGAAAAAATGGACACAATGCAGTGGGGTCAGCGAGGAAACAGAGAGAAAACGGGCACAAAGCAATGGGGGCAGCGAGGGAACAGAAGAAAAATGGACACAATGCAGTGGGGTCAGCGAGGGAAACAGAGAGAAAACGGGCACAAAGCAATGGGGGCAGCGAGGGAACAGAAGAAAAATGGACACAATGCAGTGGGGGCAGCGAGGGAAACAGAGAGAAAACGGGCACAAAGCAATGGGGGCAGCGAGGAACAGAAGAAAAATGGACACAATGCAGTGGGGGCAGCGAGGAAACAGAGAGAAAACGGGCACAAAGCAATGGGGGCAGCGAGGAACAGAAGAAAAATGGACACAATGCAGTGGGGGCAGCGAGGGAAACAGAGAGAAAATGGGCACAAAGCAATGGGGGCAGCGAGGGAAACAGAAGAGAATGGACACAATACAGTGGGGCAGCGAGGAAACAGACGGAAAACGGGCACCGAGGCCACAAGCAGAGGGCGAGCTTACCAGCAGCAGCAGCGGGCAGGACACCACAGGCGGAGCTGTGTGGCGGGGGAGCGACCTACCTGGTAAGGTCAAGGGTCGCTCTCCTCACCGCGCAGCGGCCGCCATATATGGGGAGGTGGGAGGAGCAGCTGGGAGGCAGGGGCAGCGAATGGGCAGTCAGGGTGGCGGGGCCGCATGGGTCGCAGCGGCGGGAGTGGAGAGAGGCAGCGAGGGGTACAGAAGGCAAGAAGGACACAGGGAAATGGGGGCAACGAGGGAAACAGAGAGAAAACGGGCACAAAGCAATGGGGGCAGCGAGGAACAGAAGAAAAAATGGACACAATGCAGTGGGGGCAGCGAGGAAACAGAGAGAAAACGGGCACAAAGCAATGGGGGCAGTGAGGGAACAGAAGAAAAAATGGACACAATGCAGTGGGGGCAGCGAGGAAACAGAGAGAAAACGGGCACAAAGCAATGGGGGCAGCGAGGGAACAGAAGAAAAAATGGACACAATGCAGTGGGGGCAGCGAGGGAAACAGAGAGAAAACGGGCACAAAGCAATGGGGGCAGCGAGGAACAGAAGTAAAAATGGACACAATGCAGTGGGGGCAGCGAGGAAACAGAGAGAAAATGGGCACAAAGCAATGGGGGCAGCGAGGGAACAGAAGAAAAAAAGGACACAATGCAGTGGGGGCAGCGAGGGAAACAGAGAGAAAACGGGCACAAAGCAATGGGGGCAGCGAGGGAACAGAAGAAAAAATGGACACAATGCAGTGGGGGCAGCGAGGGAAACAGAGAGAAAAATGGACACAATACAGTGGGGGCAGCGAGGGAAACAGAAGAGAATGGACACAATACAGTGGGGGCAGCGAGGGAAACAGACGGAAAACGGGCACCGAGGCCACAAGCAGAGGGCGAGCTTACCAGCAGCAGCAGCGGGCAGGACACCACAGGCGGAGCTGTGTGGCGGAGGAGCGACCTACCTGGTAAGGCTCTGTTGCTTCTTTCTGCACCTCTCTTGCTTCTTTGTGCACCCTTGTGCCTCTTTCTGCACCCCTCTTCCCTCTTTTTGCACCCCTTTGCCTCTATCTGCACCTCTGTTGCATCTTTCTGCACTACTCTTGCTTCTTTCTGTGCCTCTCTTGCTTCTTTCTGCACCACTTGTGCTTCTTTCTACACCCCTCTTCTATCTTTCTGCACCCCTCTTGCCTCTTTCTGCACCCCTTTTCCTTCTTTCTGCTTTTCTTTTGTTTCTTTCTGCACCTCTCTTGCTTCTTTCTGCACCCCTCTCGCCACTTTCTCCACCCCTGCTCCCCCTTTTTGCATCTCTGTTGCTTCTTTCTGCACTTCTCTTGCCTCTTTTTCTACCCCTCATCCCTCTTTATGCACCTCTGTTGCTTCTTTCTGCACTTCTGTGCCTTCTTTCTGCAACCCTTGTGCCTCTATCAGCACCCTTCTTCCCTCTTTCTGCTCCCCTCTTGCCTTTTTCTGCACCTCTGTTCCTTCTTGCTGCACTTCTTTTGTTTCTTTCTGCAACTTTCTTGCTTCCTTCTGTACCCCTCTTGTCTCTTTCTCCAGCCCTCTTCCCTCTTTCTGCACCTCTGTTGTTTCTTTCTGCACCTCTCTTGCCCCTTTCTGCACCCCTCTTCCCTCTTTCTGCACCTCTGTTGCTTCTTTCTGCAATTCTCTTGCTTCTTTCTGCACCCCTCATGCCTCTTCTGCACCACTTTTCCCTCTTTCTGCACCTTTCTTGCCTCTCTCTGCATCTCTGTTTCTTCTTTCTGCACTTCTTTTGTTTCTTTCTGCAGCTCTCTTGCTTCTTTCTACACCCCCTTGCCTCTTTCTCCACCCCTCCTCCCTCTTTCTGCACCCCTGTTGCCTCTTTCTGCACCCCTGTTGCCTCTTTCTGCACCTCTGTTCCTTTTTTCTTCACTTCTATTGTTTCTTTCTGCACAACTCTTGCTTCTTTCTGCGCCCCTCGTGCCTCTTTCTGCACCCCTCTTCCCTCTTTTTGCACCTCTGTTCCTTCTTTCTGCACTTCTTTTGTTTCTTTCTGCACCCTTCTTCCCTTTTTTGCATCCCTCTTGCCTCTTTCTGCAGTTCTCTTGTCATTTTCTGCACCTCTCTTGCCTCTTTCTTCACCTCTCTTGCCTCAGTCTGCCACCTGTTCCCTCTTTCTTCACCCCTTTTGCCTGTTTCTGCACCCCTCTTGCCTCTTTCTGCACCCCTTTTCCTTCTTTCTGCTTTTCTTTTGTTTCTTTCTGCACCTCTCTTGCTTCTTTCTGCACCCCTCTCGCCACTTTCTCCACCCCTGCTCCCCCTTTTTGCATCTCTGTTGCTTCTTTCTGCACTTCTCTTGCCTCTTTTTCTACCCCTCATCCCTCTTTATGCACCTCTGTTGCTTCTTTCTGCACTTCTGTGCCTTCTTTCTGCAACCCTTGTGCCTCTATCAGCACCCTTCTTCCCTCTTTCTGCTCCCCTCTTGCCTTTTCTGCACCTCTGTTCCTTCTTGCTGCACTTCTTTTGTTTCTTTCTGCAACTTTCTTGCTTCCTTCTGCACCCCTCTTGCCTCTTTCTCCATCCCTCTTCCCTCTTTCTGCACCTCTGTTGCTTCTTTCTGCACCTCTCTTGCCCCTTTCTGCACCCCTCTTCCCTCTTTCTGCACCTCTGTTGCTTCTTTCTGCAATTCTCTTGCTTCTTTCTGCACCCCTCATGCCTCTTCTGCACCACTTTTCCCTCTTTCTGCACCTTTCTTGCCTCTCTCTGCATCTCTGTTTCTTCTTTCTGCACTTCTTTTGTTTCTTTCTGCAGCTCTCTTGCTTCTTTCTACACCCCTTGCCTCTTTCTCCACCCCTCCTCCCTCTTTCTGCACCCCTGTTGCCTCTTTCTGCACCCCTGTTGCCTCTTTCTGCACCTCTGTTCCTTTTTTCTTCACTTCTATTGTTTCTTTCTGCAAAACTCTTGCTTCTTTCTGCGCCCCTCGTGCCTCTTTCTGCACCCCTCTTCCCTCTTTTTGCACCTCTGTTCCTTCTTTCTGCACTTCTTTTGTTTCTTTCTGCACCCTTCTTCCCTTTTTTGCATCCCTCTTGCCTCTTTCTGCAGTTCTCTTGTCATTTTCTGCACCTCTCTTGCCTCTTTCTTCACCTCTCTTGCCTCAGTCTGCCACCTGTTCCCTCTTTCTTCACCCCTTTTGCCTGTTTCTGCAACTCTCTTGCCTCTCTATGAAGTTTTCTTGCCTCCTTCTGCATTTCACTTGCCTCTTTTTGCACCTTTGTTGGTTCTTTTGCACTGCTCTTGCTTCTTTCTGCACCTCTCTTGCAAATTTCTGCACCCCTCTTGCCTCTTTCTGCACCCCTCTTACCTGTATCTGCACCTCTCTTGGTAGTTTCTGTACTGCTCTTGTTTCTTTCTGCACCTGTATTGGAAATTTCTGCACCCCGTTTGCCTCTTTCTGCACCTCTCTTCCCTCTTCCTGCACCTCTCTTGCCTCTGTCTGCACCTCTGTTCCTTTTTCTGCACTTCTCTTGCTTCTTTCTGCACCCCATTGCCTCTTTCTGCACTTCTCTTGCTTCTTTCTGCACCTCTCTTGCAAATTTCTGCACCCGTCATGCCTCTGTGTGCACCTCTCTTGCCTCTTTGTGCTCCTCTCTTGCCTCTTTCTGCACCCCTCTTGCCTCTTTCTGCACCTCTGTTGGTTCTTTCTGTACTTCTCTGCCTTTGTGTGCAACCCTGTTCCCGCTTCGTGTACCTCTTTTGCCTGTTTCTGCAATTCTCTTGCCTCTTTCTACACTTTTCTTCTCTCTTTCTGCACCTCTGCTGCCTCTTTCTGAACTTCTCTTGCCTCTTTCTGCACCTCTGTTGCTTCTTTCAGCACCTCTCTTGCCCCTTTCTGCACCCCTCTTCCCTCTTTCTGCACCTCTGTTGCTTCTTTCTGCACCCCTGTTGCCTCTTTCTGCACCTCTGTTCCTTTTTTCTTCACTTCTATTGTTCCTTTCTGCACAACTCTTGCTTCTTTCTGCACCCCTCGTGCCTCTTTCTGCACCCCTCTTGCTTCTTTTTGCACCTCTGTTCCTTCTTTCTGCACGTCTTTTGTTTCTTTCTGCACCCTTCTTCCCTTTTTTGCATCCCTCTTGCCTCTTTCTGCAGTTCTCTTGTCATTTTCTTCACCTCTCTTGCCTCTTTCTTCACCTCTTTTGCCTCAGTCTGCCTACCTGTTCTCCCTTTCTGCACCCCTTTTGCCTGTTTCTGCAACTCTCTTGCCTCTCTCTGTAGTTTTCTTGCCTCCTTCTGCACTCACTTGCCTCTTTTTGCACCTCTGTTGGTTCTTTTGCACTGCTCTTGCTTCTCTCTGCACCTCTCTTACAAATTTCTGCACCCCTCTTGCCTCTTTCTGCACCCCTCTTGCCTCTTTCTGCACCCCTCTTACCTTTTTCTGCACCTCTCTTGGTAGTTTCTGTACTGCTCTTGTTTCTTTCTGCACCTGTTTTGGAAATTTCTGCACCCCGTTTGCCTCTTTCTGCACCCCTCTTCCCTCTCCCTGCACCTCTCTTGCCTCTGTCTGCACCCTTCTTGCCTCTTTCTGCACCTCTGTTCCTTCTTTCTGCACTTCTCTTGCTTCTTTCTGCACCCCATAGCTTCTTTCTGCACCTCTGTTGCTTCTTTCTGCACTTCTATTGCTTCTTTCTGCACCTCTCTAGCAAATTTCTGCACCCCTCGTGCCTCTGTGTGTACCTCTCTTGCCTCTTTGTGCTCCTCTCTTGCCTCTTTCTGCACCCCTCTTGCCTCTGTCTGCACCTCTGATGGTTCTTTCTGTACTTCACTTGCCTCTGTGTGCACCTCTGTTCCCTCTTCGTGCACCTCTTTTGCCTGTTTCTGCAATTCTCTTGCCTCTTTCTACACTTTTCTTCTCTCTTTCTGTACCTCTGCTGCCTCTTTCTGAACTTCTCTTGCCTCTTTCTGCACCTCTGTTGCTTCTTTCTGCACCCCTGTTGCCTCTTTCTGCACCTCTGTTCCTTTTTTCTTCACTTCTATTGTTTCTTTCTGCACAACTCTTGCTTCTTTCTGCGCCCCTCGTGCCTCTTTCTGCACCCCTCTTCCCTCTTTTTGCACCTCTGTTCCTTCTTTCTGCACTTCTTTTGTTTCTTTCTGCACCCTTCTTCCCTTTTTTGCATCCCTCTTGCCTCTTTCTGCAGTTCTCTTGTCATTTTCTGCACCTCTCTTGCCTCTTTCTTCACCTCTCTTGCCTCAGTCTGCCACCTGTTCCCTCTTTCTTCACCCCTTTTGCCTGTTTCTGCAACTCTCTTGCCTCTCTATGAAGTTTTCTTGCCTCCTTCTGCATTTCACTTGCCTCTTTTTGCACCTTTGTTGGTTCTTTTGCACTGCTCTTGCTTCTTTCTGCACCTCTCTTGCAAATTTCTGCACCCCTCTTGCCTCTTTCTGCACCCCTCTTACCTGTTTCTGCACCTCTCTTGGTAGTTTCTGTACTGCTCTTGTTTCTTTCTGCACCTGTATTGGAAATTTCTGCACCCCGTTTGCCTCTTTCTGCACCCCTCTTCCCTCTTCCTTCACCTCTCTTGCCTCTGTCTGCACCTCTGTTCCTTTTTCTGCACTTCTCTTGCTTCTTTCTGCACCCCATTGCCTCTTTCTGCACTTCTCTTGCTTCTTTCTGCACCTCTCTTGCAAATTTCTGCACCCGTCGTGCCTCTGTGTGTACCTCTCTTGCCTCTTTGTGCTCCTCTCTTGCCTCTTTCTGCACCCCTCTTGCCTCTTTCTGCACCTCTGTGTGTTCTTTCTGTACTTCTCTTGCCTTTGTGTGCAACCCTGTTCCCGCTTCGTGTACCTCTTTTGCCTGTTTCTGCAATTCTCTTGCCTCTTTCTACACTTTTCTTCTCTCTTTCTGCACCTCTGCTGCCTCTTTCTGAACTTCTCTTGCCTCTTTCTGCACCTCTGTTGCTTCTTTCAGCACCTCTCTTGCCCCTTTCTGCACCCCTCTTCCCTCTTTCTGCACCTCTGTTGCTTCTTTCTGCACCCCTGTTGCCTCTTTCTGCACCTCTGTTCCTTTTTTCTTCACTTCTATTGTTCCTTTCTGCACAACTCTTGCTTCTTTCTGCACCCCTCGTGCCCCTTTCTGCACCCCTCTTGCTTCTTTTTGCACCTCTGTTCCTTCTTTCTGCACGTCTTTTGTTTCTTTCTGCACCCTTCTTCCCTTTTTTGCATCCCTCTTGCCTCTTTCTGCAGTTCTCTTGTCATTTTCTGCACCTCTCTTGCCTCTTTCTTCACCTCTTTTGCCTCCGTCTGCCTACCTGTTCTCCCTTTCTGCACCCCTTTTGCCTGTTTCTGCAACTCTCTTGCCTCTCTCTGTAGTTTTCTTGCCTCCTTCTGCACCTCACTTGCCTCTTTTTGCACCTCTGTTGGTTCTTTTGCACTGCTCTTGCTTCTCTCTGCACCTCTCTTACAAATTTCTGCACCCCTCTTGCCTCTTTCTGCACCCCTCTTGCCTCTTTCTGCACCCCACTTACCTTTTTCTGCACCTCTCTTGGTAGTTTCTGTACTGCTCTTGTTTCTTTCTGCACCTGTTTTGGAAATTTCTGCACCCCGTTTGCCTCTTTCTGCACCCCTCTTCCCTCTCCCTGCACCTCTCTTGCCTCTGTCTGCACCCTTCTTGCCTCTTTCTGCACCTCTGTTCCTTCTTTCTGCACTTCTCTTGCTTCTTTCTGCACCCCATTGCCTCTTTCTGCACCTCTGTTGCTTCTTTCTGCACTTCTATTGCTTCTTTCTGCACCTCTCTAGCAAATTTCTGCACCCCTCGTGCCTCTGTGTGTACCTCTCTTGCCTCTTTGTGCTCCTCTCTTGCCTCTTTCTGCACCCCTCTTGCCTCTGTCTGCACCTCTGATGGTTCTTTCTGTACTTCACTTGCCTCTGTGTGCACCCCTGTTCCCTCTTCGTGCACCTCTTTTGCCTGTTTCTGCAATTCTCTTGCCTCTTTCTACACTTTTCTTCTCTCTTTCTGCACCTCTGCTGCCTCTTTCTGAACTTCTCTTGCCTCTTTCTGCACCTCTGTTGCTTCTTTCTGCACCTCTCTTGCCCCTTTCTGCACCCCTCTTCCCTCTTTCTGCACCCCTTTTCCCTCTTTCTGCACCTTTCTTGCCTCTCTCTGCACCTCTGTTCCTTCTTTCTGTACTTCTTTTGTTTCTTTCTATAGCTCTCTTGCTTCTTTCTATACCCCTTGCCTCTTTCTCCACCCCTCTTTCTGCACCCCTGTTGCCTCTTTCTACACCCCTGTTACCTCTTTCTGAACCTCTGTTCCTTTTTTCTGCACTTTTGTTTCATTCTGCACATCTCTTTCTTCTTTCTGCACCCTTCCTGCCTCTTTCTGCACCCTACTTCCCTTTTTTCATCCCTCTTGCCTCTTTCTGCAGCTCTCTTGTCATTTTCTGCACCTCTCTTGCCTCTTTCTGCACCTCACTTGCCTTGTTCTGCACTTCTCTTGCTTCTTTCTACACCTCTGTTGCTTCTTTCAGCAATTCTCTTACCTCTTTCTGCACTTCTCTTGCTTGTTTCTGCACCTCTCTTGCGTCTTTCTGCACCTCTGTTGCCTCTTTCTGCACCTCTCTTGTCTCTTTCTGCACCTCACTTGCCTCTTTCTGTACTTCTCTTGCTTCTTTCTGCACTTCTGTTGTTTCTTTCTGCACCCCTCTTGCCTCTTTCTGCACCTTTGTTGGTTCTTTCTGCACTGCTCTTGCTTCTTTCTGCACCTCTGTTGCAAATTTCTGCATCCTTCTTGCCTTTTTCTGCACCCCTCTTGCCTCTTTCTGCACCTCTCTTGCCTCAGTCTGCCCACCTGTTCCCTCTTTCTGCACCACTTTTGCATGTTTCTGCAACTCTCTTGCCTCTTTCTGCAGTTCTCTTGCCTCCTTCTGCACCTCACTTGCCTCTTTTTGCACCTCTGTTGGTTCTTTTGCACTGCTCTTGCTTCTCTCTGCACCTCTCTTACAAATTTCTGCACCCCTCTTGCCTCTTTCTGCACCCCTCTTGCCTCTTTCTGCACCCCTCTTACCTTTTTCTGCACCTCTCTTGGTAGTTTCTGTACTGCTCTTGTTTCTTTCTGCACCTGTTTTGGAAATTTCTGCACCCCGTTTGCCTCTTTCTGCACCCCTCTTCCCTCTCCCTGCACCTCTCTTGCCTCTGTCTGCACCCTTCTTGCCTCTTTCTGCACCTCTGTTCCTTCTTTCTGCACTTCTCTTGCTTCTTTCTGCACCCCATTGCCTCTTTCTGCACCTCTGTTGCTTCTTTCTGCACTTCTATTGCTTCTTTCTGCACCTCTCTAGCAAATTTCTGCCCCCTCGTGCCTCTGTGTGTACCTCTCTTGCCTCTTTGTGCTCCTCTCTTGCCTCTTTCTGCACCCCTCTTGCCTCTGTCTGCACCTCTGATGGTTCTTTCTGTACTTCACTTGCCTCTGTGTGCACCCCTGTTCCCTCTTCGTGCACCTCTTTTGCCTGTTTCTGCAATTCTCTTGCCTCTTTCTACACTTTTCTTCTCTCTTTCTGCACCTCTGCTGCCTCTTTCTGAACTTCTCTTGCCTCTTTCTGCACCTCTGTTGCTTCTTTCTGCACCTCTCTTGCCCCTTTCTGCACCCCTCTTCCCTCTTTCTGCACCCCTTTTCCCTCTTTCTGCACCCTTCTTGCCTCTCTCTGCACCTCTGTTCCTTCTTTCTGTACTTCTTTTGTTTCTTTCTATAGCTCTCTTGCTTCTTTCTATACCCCTTGCCTCTTTCTCCACCCCTCTTTCTGCACCCCTGTTGCCTCTTTCTACACCCCTGTTACCTCTTTCTGCACCTCTGTTCCTTTTTTCTGCACTTTTGTTTCATTCTGCACATCTCTTGCTTCTTTCTGCACCCTTCCTGCCTCTTTCTGCACCCTACTTCCCTTTTTTTCATCCCTCTTGCCTCTTTCTGCAGCTCTCTTGTCATTTTCTGCACCTCTCTTGCCTCTTTCTGCACCTCACTTGCCTTGTTCTGCACTTCTCTTGCTTCTTTCTACACCTCTGTTGCTTCTTTCAGCAATTCTCTTACCTCTTTCTGCACTTCTCTTGCTTGTTTCTGCACCTCTCTTGCGTCTTTCTGCACCTCTGTTGCCTCTTTCTGCACCTCTCTTGTCTCTTTCTGCACCTCACTTGCCTCTTTCTGTACTTCTCTTGCTTCTTTCTGCACTTCTGTTGTTTCTTTCTGCACCCCTCTTGCCTCTTTCTGCACCTTTGTTGGTTCTTTCTGCACTGCTCTTGCTTCTTTCTGCACCTCTGTTGCAAATTTCTGCATCCTTCTTGCCTTTTTCTGCACCCTCTTGCCTCTTTCTGCACCTCTCTTGCCTCAGTCTGCCCACCTGTTCCCTCTTTCTGCACCACTTTTGCCTGTTTCTGCAACTCTCTTGCCTCTTTCTGCAGTTCTCTTGCCTCCTTCTGCACCTCACTTGCCTCTTTTTGCACCTCTTTTGGTTCTCTTGCACTGCTCTTGCTTCTTTCTGCACCTCTCTTGCAAATTTCTGCACCCCTCTTGCCTCTTTCTGCACCCCTCTTATCCGTTTCTGCACCTCTCTTGGCAGTTTCTGTACTGCTTTTGTTTCTTTCTGCACCTTTCTTGCAAATTTCTGCACCCCTCTTCCCTCTTTCTGCACCTCTCTTGCCTCTGTCTGCACCCTTCTTGCCTCTTTCTGTACCTGTGTTCCTTCTTTCTGCACTTCTCTTGCTTCTTTCTGTACCCCTCTTTTCTCTTTCTGCACCTCTGTTGCTTCTTTCTGCACTTCTCTTGCTTCTTTCTGCACCTCTCTTGCAAATTTCTGCACCCCTCGTGCCTCTGTGTGCACCTCTCTTGCCTCTTTGTGCTCCTCTCTTGCCTCTTTCTGCACCCCTCTTGCCTTTTTCTACACCTCTGTTGGTTCTTTCTGTACTTCTTTTGCCTCTGTGTGCACCCCTGTTCCCTCTTCGTGCACCTCCTTTGCCTGTTTCTGCAATTCTCTTGCCTCTTTCTACACTTTTCTTCTCTTTCTGCACCTCTGCTGCCTCTTTCTGAACTTCTCTTGCCTCTTTCTGCACCTCTGTTGCTACTTTCTGCACCTCTCTTGCCCCTTTCTGCACCCCTCTTCCCTCTTTCTGCACCTCTGTTGCTTCTTTCTGCACTTCTCATGCTTCTTTCTGCACCCTTCGTGCCTCTTTCTGCACCCCTTTTCCCTCTTTCTGCACCTTTCTTGCCTTTCTCTGCACCTCTGTTCCTTATTTCTGCACTTCTTTTGTTTCTTTCTATAGCTCTCTTGCTTCTTTCTATACCCCCTTGCCTCTTTCTCCACCCCTCTTCCCTCTTTCTGCACCCCTGTTGCCTCTTTCTACACCCCTGTTACCTCTTTCTGCACCTCTGTTCCTTTTTTCTGCACTTCTTTTGTTTCTTTCTGCACATCTCTTACTTCTTTCTGCACCCTTCATGCCTCTTTCTGCACCCCTCTTGCCTCTTTTTGCACCTCTGTTCCTTCTTTCTGCACTTCTTTTGTTTCTTTCTGCACCCTTCTTCCCTTTTTTGCATTCCTCTTGCCTCTTTCTGCAGTTCTCTTGTCCTTTTCTGCACCTCTTTTGCCTCTTTCTGCACCTCACTTGCCTCGTTCTGCACTTCTCTTGCTTCTTTCTACACCTCTGTTGCTTCTTTCAGCAATTCTCTTGCCTCTTTCTGCACTTCTCTTGCTTGTTTCTGCACCTCTTTTGCATCTTTCTTCACCTCTGTTGCCTCTTTCTGCACCTCTCTTGTCTCTTTCTGCACCTCACTTGCCTCTTTCTGTACTTCTCTTGTTTCTTTCTGCACTTTTGTTGCTTCTTTCTGCACCCCTCTTGCCTTTTTCTGCACCTCTGTTGGCTCTTTCTGCACTGCTCCTGCTTCTTTCTGCACCTCTGTTGCAAATTTCTGCATCCTTCTTGCCTTTTTCTGCACCCCTCTTCCCTCTTTCTGCACCTCTCTTTCCTCAGTCTGCCCACCTGTTCCCTCTTTCTGCACCACTTTTGCCTGTTTCTGCAACCCTCTTGCCTCTTTATGCAGTTCTCTTGCCTCCTTCTGCACCCCCCTTGCCTCTTTTTGCACCTCTGTTGGTTATTTTGCACTGCTCTTGCTTCTTTCTGCACCTCTCTTGCAAATGTCTGCACCCCTCTTGCCTCTTTCTGCACCCCTCTTATCCGTTTCTGCACCTCTCTTGGCAGTTTCTGTACTGCTCTTGTTTCTTTCTGCACCTGTCTTGCAAATTTCTGCACCCCTCTTCCCTCTTTCTGCACCTCTCTTGCCTCTGTCTGCACCCTTCTTACCTCTTTCTGTACCTGTGTTCCTTCTTTCTGCACTTCTCTTCCTTCTTTCTGCACCACTCTTGAAGATTTCTGCACCCCTCGTGCCTCTATGTGCACCTCCCTTGCCTCTTTCTGCTCCTCTCTTGCCTCTTTCTGCACCCCTCTTGCCTCTTTCTGCACCTCTGTTGGTTCTTTCTGTACTTCTCTTGCCTCTGTGTGCACCCCTGTTCCCTCTTTGTGCACCTCTTTTGCCTGTTTCTGCAACTCTCTTGCCTCTTTCTACACTTTTCTTGTCTCTTTCTGTACCTCTGCTGCCTCTTTCTGAACTTCTCTTGCCTCTTTCTGCACCTCTGTTGCTTCTTTCTGTACTTCTCTTGCCTCTTTCTGCACCCCTCTTCCCTCTTTCAGCACCTCTGTTGCTTCTTTCTTTACTTCTATTGCTTCTTTCTGCACCTCTCTTGCTTCTTTCTGTACCTCTCTTGCCTCTTTCTGCACACACAGGGCTACTTTTAAACTGACATCAGGTTCAGCAGTGCACACATGCAAGTGCAGAAAAGGGCTGCTGGCCTCTAAACTGCCATGCCCTATTATATGCTAGGGACTTAGAGGTAGTTTTAATCCCCCTGCCTTATTATGTACTAGGGCCTTACAGGGGAGGTCATGCCAATCACAGGGGTACCCCAACCCATAGTGTACCCTAGTGTATGTCGGTGTTTTCACTGTATTCTAAGTGTCTTTCAGCATAGCACTGGCTCCGGGCCTGGTCAGTCAGAGTCAGTTACCACCAGTACCAGTCAGCAAAACAAAAGGTTGGGGGGTGCCCAGGGCACAGGATGACTTTGCAACAAGGCCTCTTTCTGCACCTCTGTTTGTTCTTTCTGCATATCTCTTGCTTCTTTCTGCACCTTTGTTCCTCTTTCTGGACTTCTGTTGCCTCGTTCTACATTTCTCTTGCTTCTTTCTGCACCTTTCTTCCTCTTTCTGCATATGTCCTACCTCTGTAGGCATGGTTAGAAATTAGCATTTAAAAAACCTTAGAAATTCACTGAAAAAACCATAGGTTTCAGGGACGTTATAGTAGAAATGATCATTTAAAAAACCTTAGAAATTCACTGAAAAAACCACAGGTTTCAGGGATGTTACAGTTAGTTGGACATTTCACTCGTACAAAACCAGAGAAATTTGACCCTTATAGTTAGTTGAGCTAACTATAACTCACGTCCCCGCAATGCACTGCTGATGACATCACATATTACATCATTCATGACATGGTCAGTGACATCACTGATGACATCACTGATGACATCATCCACGTGATAATCTGATGCACCTCCTCACACCCTAATATAACCTTTGATACACCCACTCTAAAATACAGACTACCATTTTCGAAACCATAGACACACCAATACCAGTTACTACATACCCACTCACTGATTCCTCGGTCTATACACACATCCACTCATTCACCCATACAGCACTATCATTTGCACTCATACACCTATATAGACACTCACACACCGCCACTCATCCATAGAGTTACTCACACACCTAGTCAGTCATGCAAAGAATCAATCACGCTCCCATTTACTGACCTATACAGTTATACACAAACCACCTCACTTATTCATACAGCTACTAACACATACTTACTCTCTTATACAATCACTGATACAAGCACACACTCATCCATACAGCCACTCTCACAATCACTCGCTCTCACATATAGTCATTTATATACTCCAACACTCACATATACTGCCTTTCACATATGTAGTTACTCACACATGTACCACTGAGACATCCATTCACTCACCAACATACCCAAATGCACACTCACCCCCATACAGCCCTTCACAGATGCACTCTTGAACCCATACACCCAGTGAATCACCCACTCACAGATCTATGCACAGACTTACGCACCCCCACCCACCCACACATACACTTAGGCACCCATACAGATACTCAGACAACCAATCAAAAACCCACGTAGACACTCATGTAGCTACTCACCAACCCCTGCAGCCGCTTACCCAGCAACTGACAGACTGATACAGACATTCACACAGTTTAGTCACTAACCCATGCATTCAGTAAGACACGTTTAATCACTCACTTATACAGTCAGTCACACACCTACGAAATCATCCATTCAGACACTTATACACCCATTCATTCTTCAATACACCTTTGCATATATATATATATATATATATTATTCACAAGGGTATGAGAGGCAATATATGCAAAATAACACTTCAAAGGTATATACAATAAATAAATTAAATATCGATTCCACGTCGTAGCTTGTAATCTTTGGTTGTTTTTATTCATAAATGGTATTCAAGACAGCCAACGCGTTTCGCCCAAACATGGGCTTCTTCAGGGCTGTAATATCATACAATGTATACAAAATTATTTAAAATAATTTTTTTATTAAGAACATTGTTTTAAAATAAAACCAAAAATATAGCCTGCAGTTCTTAAAATTGCAAACCAGTTGGTGACTTTTTTTATAAAAAGTGCAAGATTGGTGAAAACCGAGTATGCTATGGTGTACGACATATGAAGTATAGTGCGGGAGGAGACTATCATTAAGAAAAGGGTGAACAATCAGTACACCCATGTTGACAAGTGATAAAAGTGAATCATTGTATGGCAAATGCCATTATACAGTAAGAAGAACAGAAGACCACAAAAGCTCCCAAGACACAGTGCTGGAAAAGAAAAAGTGAGCGAAGAAAGGGCTTCATTAAAATGCCAGATTGATGTAAAAGGCGCTTACCAAGGCGAATATGAAAAAGTGCGCCGCAAGGTACAGTGCACGTCCAAAGTGCATCAAGTCCGTCGCAGGACAGAGAAATTAGGAGGTATGAAGCCTGGTGATAAGGGAAAACAGATCCATGTGACTAGAAATTCTAATCAACTGCAATAGTATGGTTGATGAAACGCAGTGGAACTCACTAACCTCCAAGTGTATGTACAAATGGATGGTCCAAGAAAGTAGGAGGAAAAACAATTGCCTCCGTTATGCCGTTCCGTGGTGGTTATGAGGGTATCTAAATAAAAAGTAAACTGTTCAGTGAACGAACAGACTAGAACGGCTAAAAAACATTACATAACAGGATTTCTGAAATGACACCCTAACCTATCACATCTCATACGATGAGCTATAAGAATGCGAAAAAGGTGACTCACAAGAGAACATGGGCGGGGGCTATAATGCGCTAAATAGAGTGTGTACCTAACGTACTAGAGTAGCGGAACAAACATAAAATAAAAGTTGGTCGTACAACAACAAAGAAAAAAAACGAGCTATTGAAGACAGCAAAGCCTATCCTAAGCCAAGCGCCTACTAAGTAATACCATGAAACGCTCACATGAGAACAAAACTCGCAATGCCTCAAAATATAATAAAGCAAGCGCTTGAAAACAGGTAGAGGTTAGTATAACAAAAAAGACAAATAACTAATGTATAATGACTAAACCGAGCGGGAACAAGGCAAAATGTAAAGATAACAAAAGAGACAGCCGCAGCCCGGTATCCACTTGAACCGCTGACTTCAATCCTAAATCTTACTTGATAAAAGTGCTCCGTGTTTGGGCAGTAAGCGGCGCAATTCCGTGCTCGATGAAGAGAGTAATGCGGAAGCAGTGTCTCCAAGCCAGTATAAGTAAAAATCCCGGTTAGGTACTTCCGGGTAAGGGACCAAAAAAAAAGGGAAAAGAGACTAAAACGTACACCAACGAACTGAGCCCGCCATGTTGCTAGTGACCCTCGTTACCATCGTAACTGGGCAACCTGATAACAGTAAAATAATGTATGTACGCATAGTGTGCTTCTAAATCTATGAGTAAGAAGAGGCCATGTGGGACCACTGCATCACAACGAAAATTATGGGAGCATGAGAGGCGATACTCTGATATTTACCAAAAGTGGTGGAAAAAGAATTAGTGAACCTGGATTTAGACGCGCAAATTTTTTTTTTTTTTTTAATTCACGCTACTCGACCAAGAGTATGTGCCATAATGGCAAGAATGAGAAGATCCTTGATAGTCCATACGTGCTAATAGGGAAGCAGATGGGGAAAGACACAGATAGAGGTGGCATCAGTGACTTTTATCCGTTCTATGTGCCATGGTGGTGAACATTATTTTAAATAAAGGAGATGAACTGCGTAATCACTGGTAACATGTTTCCGGTTCTATCATTGCCAATGCTGCTACTATTAATATACAGTCCAAGTACAGCCATAATATTGATCGTTAAAAAGTGTAAGTTAAAATTCCAATCAGCTCTAAAATCAGTTGTTATAGTATAGAGCGGAAACCATAATACACATATGTAGGTTCAAGAATATTATAGAAACAATCACATTCGTATATCTTGTAAGAGACAGATGGAAAAGCATAAGATATACTCATTCGCCTTAATAGTGAATAGGGATACATACAGTGGTGAGTCCTCAGATTTTATTATCATTGTTGGAAGCTGCAAAATTAGTAAAGTAACTACAGAAAATAATGCATTTCATTGTCAATGTTGAGGCCCAGAGTTGCAGATCGCAGAGTACAAATCCACCTAGCTTCAAGTTGTCTAAGGGTCAGTTCTCTGTTTCCACCCCGTTTGTTGGGCAACACCATATCAATACCATGAAAGCGAAATTTGGATCTATCTACCCCATCTCTACATTCATGTGAGACTAGGGCATATGAGGTGTCCCCATTCGCAACCGCTCTACGGTGTTCCTGTATGCGAGTTTTGAGTTGTCTTACTGTGCTGCCCACATAAATTTTACTACAATCACAGATCAATATGTATATCACAAAGCTAGTCAGACAATTAATGAAATGCCGTATCTTATGATGTGTGCCAGTGTTGTAACAAAAGGTGGTGATTTTATTACACCCTAAATTACAAATGTTACAGGTACTGCAAGTATAGAACCCCAGAGGTTTGCGCAGCCAACTCTGTTGTTGAGGTGTTCTGGGTATTGTGTAGCTAGGACACAGAGAGTCCCTAATTGTTCTGCTTTTCCTGAAAGTCATGGATGGTTTCTGAGTGATGATGTTATTCACTCCAGGTGCCCCTTAAGCAGTGGCCAATGTTTGGTAAGGATCTTAAACACCTCATGGTTGAGTCTAGAGTGTGTCGTAATGAATGAGAGTCTCTCCTTACCCATTCTGCTGCCCTTGCTGCTACTCCTAAGTATGTCTTTTCTCTTAAGGTTCCTGGCCCGATTCCTAGCTGAGTGCAGGACGCTTGGTACGTAACCCCTCCTGTGCAGTCTGTCCATAGTAAGTGCGGTATGGGCTTCAAAATTGTCATCTTCGCTACAATTTCTACGAATACGTACCATTTCCCCATATGGAATAGCCTTCTTAGTGGACGTTGGGTGGGAGCTGGTGTAATGTAAAATACTGTTTGCTGCAGTATCCTTCCTATACAAGGTACTGTGTATTCTATTGTCCCGGACATATAGTTCGAGGTCAAGAAAATGTATGGATGTTAGTGACATCTCAAGGGTGAAAGCGACATTAAGTATGTTCTGATTGAGAAAGTTAAAATACTCAGTCAGCTCGAGTCCTGTGCCAGTCCATATGATGATAATATCATCAATAAAACGGCCCCAGAACTGAATATGTCCAGTCCATTCTGAGGCCGCTCGTGACCATGCATGGGTGTGCTCCACCCACCCCATGAAGAGGTTCGCGTACGATGGAGCGAATTTGGATCCCATCGCGGTACCCTGCTCCTGTTTGTACCAGGTGTGATTAAACAAAAAGAAGTTATTGTCTAAGATCAGGTCGATCATGGTCAGTACATTGGAAGGAGGTTGGACTTCTATCAAATACTGAATACAATTTCCTCTTAATTCAAATAAACTTGAGGATCTATAGTGGGAGGATGGAATGTGGTTTGCCACTTTGGACGTGGTATCCTTATACACCTGCATCAGGAAGGACCTTGGAAGAATAGCTACTGATTTCTTTCTTAGCAAAAGACAGGCGACTTTCTTTGATCATAATACTATGCTACTGACCATGATCGACCTGATCTTAGACAATAACTTATTTTTGTTTAATCACACCTGGTACAAACAGGAGCAGGGTACCGCGATGGGATCCAAATTCGCTCCATCGTACGCGAACCTCTTCATGGGGCCGTTTTATTGATGATATTATCATCATATGGACTGGCACAGGACTCGAGCTGACTGAGTATTTTAACTTTCTCAATCAGAACATACTTAATGTCGCTTTCACCCTTGAGATGTCACTAACATCCATACATTTTCTTGAACTCGAACTATATGTCCGGAACAATAGAATACACAGTACCTTGTATAGGAAGGATACTGCAGCAAACAGTATTTTACATTACACCAGCTCCCACCCAACGTCCACTAAGAAGGCTATTCCATATGGGGAAATGGTACGTATTCGTAGAAATTGTAGCGAAGATGACAATTTTGAAGCCCATACCGCACTTACTATGGACAGACTGCACAGGAGGGTTACGTACCAAGCGTCCTGCACTCAGCTAGGAATCGGGCCAGGAACCTTAAGAGAAAAGACATACTTAGGAGTAGCAGCAAGGGCAGCAGAATGGGTAAGGAGAGACTCTCATTCATTACGACACACTCTAGACTCAACCATGAGGTGTTTAAGATCCTTACCAAACATTGGCCACTGCTTAAGGGGCACCTGGAGTGAATAACATCATCACTCAGAAACCATCCATGACTTTCAGGAAAAGCAGAACAATTAGGGACTCTCTGTGTCCTAGCTACACAATACCCAGAACACCTCAACAACAGAGTTGGCTGCGCAAACCTCTGGGGTTCTATACTTGCAGTACCTGTAACATTTGTAATTTAGGGTGTAATAAAATCACCACCTTTTGTTACAACACTGGCACACATCATAAGATACGGCATTTCATTAATTGTCTGACTAGCTTTGTGATATACATATTGATCTGTGGTTGTAGTAAAATTTATGTGGGCAGCACAGTAAGGCAACTCAAAACTCGCATACAGGAACACCGTAGAGCGGTTGCGAATGGGGACACCTCATATGCCCTAGTCTCACATGAATGTAGAGATGGGGTAGATAGATCCAAATTTCGCTTTCATGATATTGATATGGAGTTGCCCAACAAACGGGGTGGAAACAGAGAACTGACCCTTAGACAACTTGAAGCTAGGTGGATTTGTACTCTGCGATCTGCAACTCTGGGCCTCAACATTGACAATGAAATGCATTATTTTCTGTAGTTACTTTACTAATTTTGCAGCTTCCAACAATGATAATAAAATCTGAGGACTCACCACTGTATGTATCCTATTCACTATTAAGGCGAATGAGTATATCTTATGCTTTTCCATCTGTCTCTTACAAGATATACGAATGTGATTGTTTCTATAATATTCTTGAACCTACATATGTGTATTATGGTTTCCCGCTCTATACTATAACAACTGATTTTAGAGCTGATTGGAATTTTAACTTACACTTTTTAACGATCAATATTATGGCTGTACTTGGACTGTATATTAATAGTAGCAGCATTGGCAATGATAGAACCTGAAACATGTTACCAGTGATTACGCAGTTCATCTCCTTTATTTAAAATAATGTTCACCACCATGGCACATAGAACGGATAAAAGTCACTGATGCCACCTCTATCTGTGTCTTTCCCCCCATCTGCTTCCCTATTAGCACGTATGGACTATCAAGGATCTTCTCATTCTTGCCATTATGGCACATACTCTTGGTCGAGTAGCGTGAATAAAAAATAAAAAATAAAAAGCGTCTAAATCCAGGTTCACTAATTCTTTTTCCACCACTTTTGGTAAATATCAGAGTATCGCCTCTCATGCTCCCATAATTTTCGTTGTGATGCAGTGGTCCCACATGGCCTCTTCTTACTCATAGATTTAGAAGCACACTATGCGTACATACATTATTTTACTGTTATCAGGTTGCCCAGTTACGATGGTAACGAGGGTCACTAGCAACATGGCGGGCTCAGTTCGTTGGTGTATGTTTTAGTCTCTTTTCCCTTTTTTTTTGGTCCCTTACCCGGAAGTACCTAACCGGGATTTTTACTTATACTGGCTTGGAGACACTGCTTCCGCATTACTCTCTTCATCGAGCACGGAATTGCGCCGCTTACTGCCCGAACACGGAGCACTTTTATCAAGTAAGATTTAGGATTGAAGTCAGCGGTTCACGTGGATACCGGGCTGCGGCTGTCTCTTTGTTATCTTTACATTTTGCCTTGTTCCCGCTCGGTTTAGTCATTATACATTAGTTATTTGTCTTTTTGTTATACTAACCTCTACCTGTTTTCAAGCGCTTGCTTTATTATATTTTGAGGCATTGCGAGTTTTGTTCTCATGTGAGCGTTTCATGGTATTACTTAGTAGGCGCTTGGCTTAGGATAGGCTTTGCTGTCTTCAATAGCTCGTTTTTTTCTTTTTTGTTGTACGACCAACTTTTATTTTATGTTTGTTCCGCTACTCTAGTACGTTAGGTACACACTCTATTTAGCGCATTATAGCCCCCGCCCATGTTCTCTTGTGAGTCACCTTTTCGCATTCTTATAGCTCATCGTATGAGATGTGAGAGGTTAGGGTGTCATTTCAGAAATCCTGTTATGTAATGTTTTTAGCCGTTCTAGTCTGTTCGTTCACTGAACAGTTTACTTTTATTTAGATACCCTCATAACCACCACGGAACGGCATAACGGAGGCAATTGTTTTCCTCCTACTTTCTTGGACCATCCATTTGTACATACACTTGGAGGTTAGTGAGTTCCACTGCGTTTCATCAACCATACTATTGCAGTTGATTAGAATTTCTAGTCACATGGATCTGTTTTCCCTTATCACCAGGCTTCATACCTCCTAATTTCTCTGTCCTGCGACGGACTTGATGCACTTTGGACGTGCACTGTACCTTGCGGCGCACTTTTTCATATTCGCCTTGGTAAGCGCCTTTACATCAATCTGGCATTTTAATGAAGCCCTTTCTTCGCTCACTTTTTCTTTTCCAGCACTGTGTCTTGGGAGCTTTTGTGGTCTTCTGTTCTTCTTACTGTATAATGGCATTTGCCATACAATGATTCACTTTTATCACTTGTCAACATGGGTGTACTGATTGTTCACCCTTTTCTTAATGATAGTCTCCTCCCGCACTATACTTCATATGTCGTACACCATAGCATACTCGGTTTTCACCAATCTTGCACTTTTTATAAAAAAGTCACCAACTGGTTTGCAATTTTAAGAACTGCAGGCTATATTTTTGGTTTTATTTTAAAAAATGTTCTTAATTAAAAAATTCTTTTAAATAATTTTGTATACATTGTATGATATTACAGCCCTGAAGAAGCCCATGTTTGGGCGAAACGCGTTAGCTGTCTTGAATACCATTTATGAATAAAAACAACCAAAGATTACAAGCTACGACGTGGAATCGATATTTAATTTATTTATTGTATATACCTTTGAAGTGTTATTTTGCATATATTGCCTCTCCTACCCTTGTGAATAATATTGTGATTTGTGGTCATGTGGCAGCTGGCCATCTGAGGTGGGCAATATCCGACTACTCTTTTGTGACTTGTCTTGACGGTGCAATCCTCTGCAACCCAGCTGCTTGCTTCATTTATCAATATATATATATATATATATATATATATATATATATATATATATATATATATATATATATATATATATATATAAAACATATTTAAACTTTACAGAAAAACATGGTCACTGGATGATGTCCTCAGTGATGTCATCAGTGATGTCATTTGAGATGTCATCAGTGATGTCATCAGTGATGTCACTGACCATGTCATGAATGATGTAATATGTGATGTCATCAGCAGTGCATTGCGGGTGCGCAAGTTATAGTTAGCTCAACTAACTATAATGGCCGAATTTCTCTGGTTTTGTACTAGTGAAATGTCCAACTAACTATAACGTCCCTGATACCTGTGGTTTTTTCAGTGAATATATATATATATATATATACACACACACACACACGTATGTGTGTGTGCATTTTTGTTTACATAAGTATACATTGATATATAGAATTAAATGTTAGTGCAACTTATTTATTTTACAATATATTAAAGTTATATATTAAAAGATTTAAGATTTACGGCTTTAAACTATACATAAAAAATAAGGATATTTCTGTATGTTTTTGGACGATATTAGTGCAAATCA
Organism: Calotriton arnoldi; assembly: GCA_963921515.1. Taxonomy (NCBI): domain Eukaryota; kingdom Metazoa; phylum Chordata; class Amphibia; order Caudata; family Salamandridae; genus Calotriton; species Calotriton arnoldi. The sequence goes on from CAWUFW010025347.1 coordinate 33,195, forward strand.
ATATTTTATTTCCGATATTTTTTGCACTACCATTATCAGTATAGGGACACAGTATTTTTGGAAACAATGCTTTTTAAAAATATATTTCCGTTCTAAGTCCCCCAGGGTCATGATTAAAAACCGCTCTTATCTTTCTGCTCTTTTGTTTTTGATCTCGATAAATGATACCTGCATTCAACCACCATTGAATTCATGATTATTCTATATGATAAAAATATTCCATTACACCTGTAGAACCGAATGTTTAGACAAAAGTTCATTCTTAATGATTTTCGATTAGTACATGAGGTAGTCACTATTGTAGATACCCCAGGGGAACCAGTAAACATCAACCTCTGTTTCAAGATCAGATAACCTCACTCGAAGTCCCCCAGGGGCATGACAAAATCACTCTAAGTCCCCCTGGGTCATGACTAAATAACTACTCCTGTCTTCCTGTTTTACCGATTGGGAACCCTGGCAAGGTACACTGCTATAAAAGCTGGCAACTTCCCCCACTTGCTTTAAGATGCAGGCTGGAGAGGATGCGGCGTGGAGTACACACTGAAGGACTAAGGTAAAGGGGAAACTTCAACTGTAGGGTGACTAAACGTCTCCACAATAGGTGGAGCAATTTTGAAAACTCTTTCATGCCTTTATCTATTTATAACCCCCCAATCTCCAATTTTTATAGCTTCTCCTCTCTAATGAAAGGAATAGTAATACTGCGCCTCTGCCCAGACCTATGAAGACCTTCTTAAACATGCCACAGATGCCTTACAAGACAGTTTTCTACCAGTTTCTAAAGGGGCACTAATTTAAAAAAAATTACTACTTCACTCCCTTAAAAAACAACATACGTAACATTACAGTCACAGATTCCTTTGCCCTTACTGTTCATTTTCAAAGCAATGTCTATGTTCACATCTACCTAGACCCAAACTCCTTATCATTTCGAAATACAGTGAAATCTACACAGCATAAGTTGTCCAAAATTCTCATAGAGTAGGCTTTTATAATAGAGCCCTCCAATCAAGAGCCATCCTAGCATAGAATGCATGAGCAATTATTAGATTTACTCACATATACGAACAACCCCAAAAGGGTTGAAGATGTTCACATTTAATGGAGCAAAAATACACATTGATAGAAATTGTTGGGTGCATGCATTATTAGATAATGGGACAAAATCAGTACTAGATTCTAATACATACGACATTGTTCTCCATGTCTTTTTGCCTCCTTCTAGGAGTGGACAAAGAGTCCCATATGACCAAAAAAGAAGATAAAAACTTCAAAGGTTGGAGGGAAAGTGTCCCATTTGATTTGATTTAATTTGACTTCATGAAGGGATCCTATAAAACAACCTTTCGGTCCTGACAAAAGCCATCAACCCACAGGGCACACAGTTGGCTGAAACATGTTGACCTGGTTCTTCCAGAGATAGATGTGAGAGACACCTAATACATCTCTTTTCACATCCCACATTTTTTAATCATACTACTACCTTTGATCTTCTTGATAAAATACTTCTTTTCTAAAGGTAGGAGGTATTTTTAAACATTTTTTTCCTCACATGGTGGATTCCATATGGTCTCAGATTCAAGAGACAATGCCTCGTGGTGGAGGAAAAGACCCAATGAAGTAGCAATCAGTGTTTAAGTACGCCAACGGGAGACATGCCTTTGGCAGAACAACACTGTTGAGGGTCTCACAACAATTTTGGTGTTGCCTTCCCAACCCCCTGTCTCAATACAACTCTTCCACTCCTTTTGATTTTACATATCTAAGCATTACACCAGGTATTTAAAGTGGCAGTGGGTAGGTCGTTGAAATATTCTGCACAGATGTATTGCATGAAAACAGTGTAAATGTCTAATGTTCCATGCGATGGTCAATCCACTGAAAATATAATACTTTGCATTTACTGATTTCAACACTGAATTCATGTTGCTCATTCTCTGAAGTCAGAAGAGACTTAGACAAGTTAAGAACTGTACCAAGATTATGGGCTACCAAGAAAGGCCATAACATGACCAAGGAACAATGGCAGGCAGTACTAACTTAAAAAAATTACACATCACTCGTTATAAAGCCCTCAGATAAAGGAGGTAAAGTCGGGCCTCAAAGCAAAGTCAAGTACCAAGAGGAAGCCTTGAGTCAATTTGGGAATAGTCAGTGTTACCAACCTATAGAAAAAGAATATTACAACAGGAGCATATAAGCATTTTATGAAGAATACCAATTTTTAAGGATAGAACTTACAGTTGTTCCTACCTTTTACCATATACCCAAGATTCACAAGAATGGGGAGGATCCCCCAGGGTATCCAATTTTGTCATCAAAGGGAAGGCTTCTAGAGAATGCCTCCATTTTTGTAGATTTATTTCTTTTTCCTTTTGTTAAAGACCTAAGTTCTTATGTAAAGGATACCACTGATTTTATCAGAATCATCCAAGGCATTGGTAGGAGGATAATTTCCTATTAATTACCCTTGATATCACAAGTTTATATACATGTATATCCCACCAACAGGGTCTTGAGGCAGTAGAATTTTCCCTTAAAGGGAAACCACTTAAATACCAGGAGCATAACAATATTATAATACAGATGTTTACTACTGTCTTAACAATAACAACTTTTTATTCTCAGGACAGTTATACCACCAGAGGCAAGGGACCATGATAGGCATGTGCTTCACCCCCAGCTACGCAAATTAATTTCTAGGGTGGTGGGAGAAGCATGTGGCCTGGGCAGATCTCATTGATTGTTGGGTGGACAAAGTGGCTTTGTGGGCTAGATACATAGACGATTTGTTTATTGTCTGTAGAGGGTCTCGAAATGAAGCTGAGAAGTATATTGAAACATTGAATGACAACACATTAAATCTCCAATTTACCAGCCACATTAGCAACACACAGGTATCCTTTCTAGACCTATTAGTGTATGTGGGAGACAATCGATTGAAAACAAGGCTGTATAGAAAACTGACAGCCGGCAATTCAATATTGCATGCTAGAAGCCAACACCCACGGAGCTTTGTCGATAGTATCCCATATGGGGAACTTTTGCGCATTAAGCTAAATTGTTCCACAGAACAGTCCTGCACACATGCGGAAAGGGAGGCCCTGGTAAAGTTCAAAGAATGTTTTGAAAGAAACCACTATATAGGTCCAAACCATGGATAGGCAACAACTATTAATTCCCAAACAGGAGGGGGAAGGAGGGGATTCAGTGACCAGACTAATTATGAAGTTTTTGGCAGAGTCCAAGGAAGTCTGTCAAGTAGTCAAACAACACTGGAACATTTTACAAACAGACCCCATGATTGGTCCCACATTACCCACAGACCCACATGTCACACATAGAAAGAGTACATCCCTTAAGGACTTACTGGTACACAGTCATTGCACTGACAATGTAACTGAGAGACCAAAAATTACTGGGTCTTTCTCATGTACCCGATGTAAAGTGTGTAGGGGAAGCAGTAAGATCAAAGAGTATGAGGTTCCAAGTAGAAAGCATACCAAACAGATTACAAAACTTCTCAAGTGCAATTCAAGCTTTGTTATCTACTGTCTAGTGTGCCCATGTGGTAGGAGATACATAGCCAGCATGATGCATCCAGCAAAGAAAAGAGTGCTGGAGCACTTGCGGGCTATAATAAACAAAGATGGAATGTAACTAGTGGCTAGGCATTTCGCTACTGATCAGAACATTGATAGTAAGTTACTGCACTTTTTTTGCATGGACCAAGTTCCCTGTAATGAGAGAGGAGGGGACAGAGTCAGGGCTCCGAGACAACCAGAGTCTAGATACATCATAGAGATGAGGACTAGAGTCTCATGTGGTCTCAACAACGATGAAGAGTTGTGGACACACATTGGGTAGTTACACATTGTATAGAGCACTGACACTCTTACAGCACTTCAGTTATGATTTGTAATGTATTTTTATCGAACCATGTCACTTTACACTCAGGCATGGTTAGCACGGACCTTGGTCCATGACATTGAGTCCTCCCTGGGAACCAATGCCCATACAGGGCTTGATTGCAGACCTCCAAACATCATCACCATACCAGTAACTAGCCTACATTGGGCATGATAGCCATGCGCTTGAAATGTCAAGCTCCAAGTGCTATCAGGCTTGTCTATCAAGCTACAGATAGGTTCACCTTGAGTAAGATTCTCGCATAGAATGTGGTGGCCTGCCGTCATATTATACATTAATATCATTGTGCGGTATATCTGTCTCATGGTCATTACAATCATGAATTATAATTATCAGATTAGGTAATCATGAATATATTGAATTGAACATATGTATATTTGTCTATGTTTTTTAACAACAATGCATATCAACCTTACGTTTTATCTGAAATGTCCTATGAAGGACCTGTTTTATTATATTGATGTAACAATAAAAAATGGCCACCATGGTAACAATTGTTACACTGCTGTTTTATCAGCTCCATTGTTTTTCAATGACGTGGAGCTGCTGTCCAATCATGTTGCATCTTGCATTTATAGTGGGTAATGAGGGGGAGGTAATGACATGGAGTCACTGACATTGACAAAGGCCAGGGGGCCGAAATGCATGTCAGTTTTGGAACCTTTGTGGCAAAATAAACAATATATGTTTATAATTCTCCCCGAGGTGCACAACGACTTTCTTGTTAGAACATATATATATATATTTATACCCCAAATTCCTGCTCTTCATTGAACAAGAAAACTCAGACTCTCCAGTATGCTTAATTCTTCAATTTAATAATTTTTCGATGCATTTCAGCATTACGCCTTGCTCACGGTCATAGTACTATGACAGTAAGCAAGGTGTAATGCTGTAACTACGTCGGAATAGTATTAAACTAAAGAATTAGGCATACTGCATACTGGAGAGTCTGAGTTTTCTTGTGCAACGAAGAGCAGGAATTTCGAGTAAAGAGTGAGGGGCTACCGGTGTCCCATCTTAGACCGCCAATCACCAGCCTTGCGCACACCGGACTTGGATCTGTATGTATGTATGTATATATATATTCACTGAAAAAACCATAGGTTTCAGACACGTTATAGTTAGAAATTAGCATTTAAAAAACCTTTGAAATTCACTGAAAAAACCATAGGTTTTAGGGACAGTTATAGTTAGTTGGACATTTCACTCGTACAAAACCATAGAAATTCCCCCGTTATAGTTAGTTCAGCTAACTATAACTCGCAATGCACTGCTGATGACGTCACATATTACATCACTCATGACATGGTCAGTGACATCACTGATGACATCTCAAATGACATCACTGATGACATCACTGATGACATCATCCAGTGACTGTGTGTTTCTGTAAAGTTTAAATATGTTTAATATATTTAGGGAAAGGCATATTGAAGAATGAGTGGGTGTATAAGTGTCTGAATGGATGATTTAGTACGTGAGTGACTGACTCTACAAGTGAGTGATTAAATGTATCTTACTGAATGCATGGGTTAGTGACTAAACTGTGTGAATGTCTGTATCCGTCTGTCTGTTGGTTTGTAAGCGGCTGCATGAGCTTTCTGAATAGCTACATGAGTGTCTATATGGGTTATTGATTGATTGTCTGAGTATCTGTATGGGTGCCTGAGTGTTTGTGTGGGTGGGGTGTGTGTGACTCTGTGCATAGATGTGTGAGTTGGTGATTCACTGGGTGCATGGTTTCAAGAGTGCATCTGTGATGGACTGTATGGGTGGGTGAGTGTGTGTATGGGTGTGTTAGTGATTGAATGTATATCTCAGTGGTACATGTGTGAGTAACTACATATGTGCAAGGCAGTATATATGTGTGTTGGAGTATATAAATGGCTATAAGTGAGAGTGTGTGATTGTGAGAGTGGCTGTATGGATGAGTGTGTACTTGTATCAGTGATTGTATAAGAGCGTAAGAATGTGCTAGTATTTGTATGAGTAAGTGAGCTGGTGTGTGTATAACTGTATAGGTGAGTAAATGGGTGTGTGATTAAGTTTTTTGCATGACTGACTAGGTGTGTGAGTACCTCTATGGATGAGTGGCGGTGTGTGAGTGTTTATAAAGGTGTATGAGTGCATATGATAGTCCTGTACTGAGTGACTAAGTATGAGTGACTGTACGGGTGAGTGAGTGGATGTGTGTGTAGACCTAAGAATCAGTGAGTGGGTATGTAGTTTTTGGTGTTGGAGTGTCTATGGTTTTGAGAATGGCAGTCTGTAATTTACAGTGGGTGTATCAAAAGTTATATTAGGGTGTGAGAAGATGCATGAAATTATCACATGGATCATGTCATCAGTGATGTCATTTGAGATGTCATCAGTGATGTCATCAGTGATGTCACTGACCATGTCATGAGTGATGTAATATGTGACGTCATCAGCAGTGCATTGCGGGGCGCGAGTTATAGTTAGCTGAACTAACTATAACGGGGAATTTCTATGGTTTTGTACGAGTGAAATGTCCAACTAACTATAACTGTCCCTAAAACCTATGGTTTTTTCAGTGAATTTCAAAGGTTTTTTAAATGCTAATTTCTAACTATAACGTGTCTGAAACCTATGGTTTTTTCAGTGAATTTCAAAGGTTTTTTAAATGCTAATTTCTAACTATAACGTGCCTGAAACCTATGATTTTTAAGTGAATTTCAAAGGTTTTTTTAAATGCTAGTTTCTAACTATGCCTACAGAGGTAGAACATGTGAAGAAAGAAGAAAAAACGCACAGAAAGAAGCAAAAGATGTGCAGAAAGAACCAACAGAGGAGCAGAAAGAGGCCTTGTTGCAAAATCATCCTGTGCCCACAACTTTTTCAGACGGGTACTGGTGGTAACTGACTCTGACTAACCAGAGCCAGTGCTATGCTAAAAAACACTTAGAATACAGTGAAAACACCTACATACACTAGGGAACACTATGCGTTGGGGTACCCCTGTGATTAGCATGACCTCCTCTGCAAGTCCCTAGTACATAATAGGGCAGGGGAATTAAAACTACCTCTTAAAACGCGCTACAGGGCGCGTTTGCACAGTGGTGAAGGGAGTTGGGGCCTGAGGTGACATGTGTGCAAATGCACCCCGTGGCGCGTTTTAAGTTGCGGGATTAAGTCCCCTTGAATTCTGAGGGTCCCTGGGGCCCAACTAGCCCCCCAGGTACCTACAGTTAGGGCCACAGAGCTGAGTTGCAGAGAGGCGTTCCGAGGCCACGCACCTTTTTCACCTCTCTGCAACGCAACTCTGTTGTGCTTACTGAAGGTACCTGGTGGGCTAGTTGGCCCCCAGGGTCCCTCAGGATTCAAAGGGAATTAATTCCCCAACTTAAAACGCACCACAGGGCGTGTTTGCGCACATGTCACCTGAGGCCCCGCCCCTCCCTTCACCACTGTGCAAACGCGCCCCGTGGTGCGTTTTAAGTTGGGGGATTAGGTCACCTTGAATCCTGAGGGTCCCTGGGGCCCAACTAGCCCACTAGGTACTTCCAGTAAGCACCACAGGCCTGCGTTGCAACGCCTGTAACAAATTGGGCAGTTGTGTTTAGGTAGTGAAGAGGGTCGTGCTGGGGGTAGTGTTTTAGGGTTTAGGGTAGTGCAGTGGTGTTTGTGTAGTGTAGGGGGTCATGCTGGGGGTAGATTTAGGGTTTAGGGCAGTGGTGTTTGGGTAGTGTAGGGAGTCGTGCTGGGGGGAGCGTTTTAGGGTTTAGGGTAGTGCAGTGGTGTTTGGGTAGTGTAGGGGGTCGTGCTGGGGGTAGTGTTTTAGGGTAGTGCAGTGGTGTTTGGGTAGTGTAGGGGGTCGTGCTGGGGGTAGTGATTTAGGGTAGTGCAGTGGTGTTTGGGTAATGTAGGGGTACTGCTGGGGGTAGTGTTTTAGGGTTTAGGGTAGTGCAGTGGTGTTTGGGTAGTGTAGGGGTACTGCTGGGGGTAGTTTTTTAGGGTTTAGGGTAGTGCAGTGGTGTTTGGGTAGTGTAGTGGTTCGTGCTGGGGTAGTTTTTTAGGGTTTAGGGTAGTGCAGTGGTGCTTGTGTAGTGTAGGGGGTAGTGTTTTAGGGTTTAGGGTAGTGCAGTGGTGTTTCTGTAGTGTAGGAGGTCGTGTTTTAGGGTTTAGGGTAGTGCAGTGGTCTTTGGGTAGTGTAGGGAGTCGTGCGGGGGTAGTGTTTTAGGGTTTAGGGTAGTGTAGGGGGTTATGCGGGGGTAGTGTTTTAGGGATCAGGGTAGTGCATTGGTGTTTGGGTAGTGTAGGGGGTCATGCGGGGGTAGTGTTTTAGGGTTTAGGGCAGTGCAGTGGTGTTTGGGTAGTGTAGGGGGTCGTGCTGGGGAGTGTTTTAGGGTTTAGGGCAGTGCAGTGGTGTTCGGGTAGTGTAGGGGGTCGTGCTGGGGGAGTGTTTTAGGGTTTAGGGCAGTGCAGTGGTGTTTGGGTAGTGTAGGGGGTCGTGCTGGGGGAGTGTTTGAGGGTTTAGGGCAGTGCAGTTGTGTTCGGTTAGTGTAGGGGGTTGTGCTGGGGGTAGTATTTTAGGGTTTAGGGTAGTGCAGTGGTGTTCGGGTAGTGTAGGGGGTCATGCTGGGGGTAGTGATCTAGGGTTTAGGGCAGTGCAGTGGTGTTTGGGCAGTATAGGGGGTAATGCTGGGGGTGGTGTTTTAGGGTTTAGGGCAATGCAGTGGTGTTCGGGCAGTGTAGGGGGTCGTGCTGGGGGTGGTGTTTCAGGGTCTAGGGCAGTGCAGTGGTGTTCGGGCAGTGTAGGGGGTGGTGTTTCAGGGTTTAGGGCAGTGCAGTGGTGTTCGGGCAGTGTAGGGGGTCGTGCAGGGGTGGTGTTTCAGGGTTTAGGGCAGTGGTGTTTGGGCAGTGTAGGGGTCGTGCTGGGGGTGGTGTTTCAGGGTTTGGGGCAGTGCAGTGGAGTTCGAGCAGTAAAGGGAGTCGTGCTGGGGGTGGTGTTTCAGGGTTTAGGGCAGTGCAGTGGTGTTCGGGCAGTGTAGGGGGCGGTGCAGGGGTGGTGTTTCAGGGTTTAGGGCAGTGCAGTGGTGTTCGGGCAGTGTAGGGGGTGGTGCAGGGGTGGTGTTTCAGGGTTTAGGGCAGTGCAGTGGTGTTCGGGCAGTGTAGGGGGTCATGCAGGGGGTGGTGTTTCAGGGTTTAGGGCAGTGCTGTGGTGTTCGGGCAGTGTAGGGGGTCGTGCTGGGGCTGGTGTTTCAGGGTTTAGGGCAGTACAGTGGTGTTCAGGCAGTGTAGGGGGTCGTGCTGGGGCTGGTGTTTCAGGGTTTAGGGCAGTGCAGTGGTGTTCGGGCAGTGTAGGGGGTTGTGCTGGGGCTGGTGTTTCAGGGTTTAGGGCAGTGCAGTGGTGTTCGGGCAGTGTAGGTGGTCGTGCTGGGGCTGGTGTTTCAGGTTTTAGGGCAGAGCAGTGGTGTTCGGGCAGTGTAGGGGGTCGTGCTGGGGCTAGTGTTTCAGGATTTAGGGCAGAGCAATGGTGTTCAGGCAGTGTAGGGGGTTTTGCTGGAGGTTGTGTTTCAGGGTTTAGGGCAGTGCAGTGGTGTTCGTGCAGTGTAGGGGTGGTGTTTCAGGGTTTAGGGCAGTGGTGTTCAGGCAGTGTAGGGGGTCTTGCTGGGGTTGATGTTTCAGGGTTTAGGGCAGTACAGTGGTGTTCGGGCAGTGTAGGGGGTCGTGCTGGGCGTGGTGTTTCAGGGTTTAGGGCAGTGCAGTGGTGTTCCGGCAGTGTAGGAGGTCGTGCAGGGGGTGGTGTTTCAGGGTTTAGGGCAGTGCAGTGGTGTTCGGGCAGTGTAGGGGGTCGTGCTGGGGGTGGTGTTTCAGGGTTTAGGGCAGTGCAGTTGTGTTCAGGCAGTGTAGGGGGTCTTGCTGGGGGTGGTGTTTCAGGGTTTAGGGCAGTGCAGAGGTGTTCTGGCAGTGTAGGGGGTCGTGCTGGGGCTGGTGTTTGAGGGTTTAGGGTAGTGCAGTGGTGTTCGGGCAGTGTAGGGGGTCGTGCTGGGGCTGCTGTTTCAGGGTTTAGGGCAGTGCAGTGGTGTTCGGGCAGTGTACGGGGTTGTGCTGGGGCTGGTGTTTCAGGGTTTAGGGCAGTGCAGTGGTGTTCGGGCAGTGTAGGGGTCGTGCTGGGGGTGGTGTTTCAGGGTTTAGGGCAGTGCAGTGGTGTTCGGGCAATGTAGGGGGTCGTGCTGGGGCTGGTGTTTCATGGTTTAGGGCAGTGCAGAGGTGTTCGGCCAGTGTAGGTGGTCTTTGCTGGGGGTGGTGTTTCAGGCTTTAGTGCAGTGGTGTTCGGGCAGTGTAGGGGGTCTTGCTGGGGGTGGTGTTTCAGGGTTTAGGGCAGTGCAGTGGTGTTCTGGCAGTGTAGGGGGTCGTGCTGGGGCTGGTGTTTCATGGTTTAGGGCAGTGCAGTGGTGTTCGGGCAGTGTAGGGGGTCATGCTGGGGGTGGTGTTTCAGGGTTTAGGGCAGTGCAGTTGTGTTCGTGCAGTGTAGGGGGTCATGCTGGGGGTGGTGTTTCAGGGTTTAGGGCAGTGCAGTGGTGTTCGGGCAGTGTAGGGGGTCTTGCTGGGGGTGGTGTTTCAGGGTTTAGGGCAGTGGTGTTTGGGCAGTGTAGGGGGTCTTGCTGGGGGGGATGTTTCAGGGTTTAGAGCAGTGCAGTGGTGTTCGGGCAGTGTAGGGAGTCGTGCTGGGGGTAGTGTTTAGGGGTTTAGGGCAGTGCAGTGGTGTTCGTGCAGTGTAGGGGGTCGTGCTGGGGGTGGTGTTTCAGGGTTTAGGGCAGTGCAGTAGTGTTCGGGCAGTGTAGCGGATCGTGCAGGGGTGGTGTTTCAGGGTTTAGTGCAGTGCAGTGGTGTTCAGGCAGTGTAGGGGGTCATACCGGGGTGGTGTTTCAGGGTTTAGGGCAGTGCAGTGGTGTTCGGGCAGTGTACGGGGTCTTGCTAGGGGTGGTGTTTCAGGGTTTAGGGCAGTGGTGTTCGGGCAGTGTAGGGGGTCTTGCTGGGGGTGATGTTTCAGGGTTTAGGGCAGTGCAGTGGTGTTCGGGCAGTGTAGGGGGTCTTGCTGGGGGTGATGTTTCAGGGTTTAGGGCAGTGCAGTAGTGTTCGTGCAGTGTAGGGGGTGGTGCTGGGGATGCTGTTTCAGGGTTTAGGGCAGTGCAGTAGTGTTCGGACAGTGTAGGGGGTCGTGCAGGGGGTGGTGTTTCAGGGTTTAGGCCAGTGTAGTGGTGTTCGGGCAGTGTAGGGGGTCGTGCTGGGGGTGGTGTTTCAGGGTTTAGGGCAGTGCAGTGCAGTGGTGTTCGGGCAGTGTAGGGGGTAGTGCTGGGGGTGGTGTTTCAGGGTTTAGGGCAGTGCAGTGGTGTTCGGGCAGTGTAGGGGTCGTGCTACGGCTGGTGTTTCAGGTTTAGGGCAGTGCAGTGGTGTTCGGGCAGTGTAGGGGGTCTTGCTAGGGGTGGTGTTTCAGGGTTTAGGGCAGTGGTGTTCGGGCAGTGTAGGGGGTCTTGCTTGGGGTGATGTTTCAGGGTTTAGGGCAGTGCAGTGGTGTTCGGGCAGTGTAGGGGGTCTTGCTGGGGGTAGTGTTTCAGGGTTTAGTGCTGGGGGTAGTGTTTCAGGGTTTAGGGCAGTGCAGTGGTGTTCGTGCAGTGTATGGGGTCGTGCTGGGGATGGTGTTTCAGGGTTTAGGGCAGTGCAGTAGTGTTCAGGCAGTGTAGGGGGTCGTGCAGGGGGTGGTGTTTCAGGGTTTAGGGCAGTGTAGTGGTGTTCGGGCAGTGTAGGGGGTCGTGCTGGGGGTGGTGTTTCAGGGTTTAGGGCAGTGCAGTGGTGTTCGGGCAGTGTAGGGGGTCGTGCTGGGGGTGGTGTTTCAGGGTTTAGGGCAGTGGTGTTCGGGCAGTGTAGGGGGTCTTGCTGGGGGTGATGTTTCAGGGTTTAGGGCAGTGCAGTGGTGTTCGGGCAGTGTAGGAGGTCTTGCTGGGGGTAGTGTTTCAGGGTTTAGGGCAGTGCAGTGGTGTTCGGGCAGTGTAGGGGGCGTGCTGGGGGTGGTGTTTCAGGGTTTAGGGCAGTGCAGTGGTGTTCGGGCAGTGTAGGGTGTCCTGCTGAGGGGTGGTGTTTCAGGGTTTAGGGCAGTGCAGTGGTGTTCGGGCAGTGTAGGGGGTCGTGCAGGGGGTGGTGTTTCAGGGTTTAGGGCAGTGCAGTGGTGTTCAGCCAGTGTAGGTGGTCTTGCTGGGGGTCATGTTTCAGGCTTTAGTGCAGTGGTGTTCGGGCAGTGTAGGAGGTCTTGCTGGGGGTGGTGTTTCAGGGTTTAGGGCAGTGCAGTGGTGTTCGGGCAGTGTAGGGTGTTTTGCTGGGGCTGGCGTTTCAGGGTTTAGGGCAGTGCAGTGGTGTTCTGGCAGTGTAGGGGGTCGTGCTGGGGCTGGTGTTTGAGGGTTTAGGGTAGTGCAGTGGTGTTCGGGCAGTGTAGGGGGTCGTGCTGGGGCTGCTGTTTCAGGGTTTAGGGCAGTGCAGTGGTGTTCGGGCAGTGTACGGGGTTGTGCTGGGGCTGGTGTTTCAGGGCTTAGGGCAGTGCAGTGGTGTTCGGGCAGTGTAGGGGGTCTTGCTGGGGGTGGTGTTTCAGGGTTTAGGGCAGTGGTGTTCGGGCAGTGTAGGGGGTCTTGCTGGGGGTGATGTTTCAGGGTTTAGGGCAGTGCAGTGGTGTTCGGGCAGTGTAGGGGGTCTTGCTGGGGGTAGTGTTTCAGGGTTTAGGGCAGTGCAGTGGTGTTCGTGCAGTGTAGGGGGTCGTGCTGGGGATGGTGTTTCAGGGTTTAGGGCAGTGCAGTAGTGTTCGGGCAGTGTAGGGGGTTGTGCAGGGGGTGGTGTTTCAGGGTTTAGGGCAGTGCAGTGGTGTTCGGGCAGTGTAGGGGGTCGTGCTGGGGGTGGTGTTTCAGGGTTTAGGGCAGTGCAGTGCAGTGGTGTTCGGGCAGTGTAGGGGGTCGTGCTGGGGGTGGTGTTTCAGGGTTCAGGGCAGTGGTGTTCGGGCAGTGTAGGGGTCTTGCTGGGGGTGATGTTTCAGGGTTGGGAACCGGTACGGTAATTAAGACGTGTAGAGGAGGTCAGCAATACATGT
>CAWUFW010025348.1:0-46217 GCA_963921515.1 Calotriton arnoldi
AGTGTGCTTCGTTCAGGTGTATTGCTTAAGCCACAAGAAACACCACCCCCAGCAAGACCCCCTACACTGCCCGAACACCACTGCACTGCCGAAAACCCTGAAACACCAGCCCCAGCAAGGCCCCTACACTGCCCGAACACCACTGCACTGCCCTAAACCCTGAAACACCACCCCCAGCAAGACCCCCTACACTGCCCGAACACCACTGCACTGCCCTAAACCCTGAAACACCACCCCCAGCACGACCCCCTACACTGCCCGAACACCACTGCACTGCCCTAAACCCTGAAACACTACCCCCAGCAAGACCCCCTACACTGCCCGAACACCACTGCACTGCCCTAAACCCTGAAACATCACCCCCAGCAAGACCCTCTACACTGCCCAAACACCACTGCCCTAAACCCTGAAACACCACCCCCAGCAAGACCCCCTACACTGCCTGAACACCACTGCACTGCCCAAAACCCTGAAACACCAGCCCCAGCAAGGCCCCCTACACTGCCCGAACACCACTGCACTGCCCTAAACCCTGAAACACCAGCCCCAGCAAGACCCCCTCCACTGCCCGAACACCACTGCACTGCCCTAAACCCTGAAACACCACCCCCAGCAAGACCCCCTACACAGCCCGAACACCACTGCACCAAACCCTGAAACACCACCCCCAGCAAGACCCCCTACACTGCCCGAACACCACTGCACTGCCCTAAACCCTGAAACACCACCCCCTGCATGACCCCTACACTGCCCGAACACCACTGCACTGCCCTAAACCCTGAAACACCAGCCCCAGCAAGACCCCCTCCACTGCCCGAACACCACTGCACTGCCCTAAACCCTGAAACACCAGCCCCAGCAAGACCCCCTCCACTGCCCAACACCACTGCACTGCCCTAAACCCTGAAACACCACCCCCAGCAAGACCCCCTACACAGCCCGAACACCACTGCACCAAACCCTGAAACACCACCCCCAGCAAGACCCCCTACACTGCCCGAACACCACTGCACTGCCCTAAACCCTGAAACACCACCCCCTGCACGACCCCCTAAACTGCCCGTACACCACTGCACTGCCCTAAACACCACCCCCAGCACGACCCCCTTCTCTGCCCGAACACCACTGCTCTGCCCTAAACCCTGAAACACAAGCCCCAGCACGACCCCCTACACTGCCCGAACACCACTGCGCTGCCCTAAACCCTGAAACACCAGCCCCAGTGTAGGAGAGTAGGATCTGCTTCACAGGGGTACCCCGACTTTTTGCTGATGCTTCACTGTTTTTTGACATTAGTCTGGCTGGGGCCCTGCTAATCAGAACCCCAGCCTAGCTGCTTCCTCTCTAAAATGGTTTCCATGTGCCTTAGGCACATCTCTGATTGGAATCTGAGTGCCCTTATAAGTCCCTAGTATATGGTATACTATGTACCAAGGGCATAGGTACCTCAGAGGCCTGCCAGGGGCTGCAGCATGTATTATGCCACCCCTGGAAGGCCATCCAAACTGATACCACAGGTCTGCTACTGCAGCCTGGGTAAGGTGGTGCATGCACTCCTTACTGTGATATAGGTTACCCATATCACGAAATACATACACACATATAAACCTATAAGCCACTCCTAAGGCAGGCCTTATCAATCCTAAAGGCAGAGTGCATGGTTCCTATGTGAGAGGGTGCCCCTGCATGAGCAGGGCCCCTCTGCAGCGTTCGGAGACCATCTCTGATGCTGTTTGTAGTGCAGCCTGACCATATACTCTTAAGCGCATTATATCCTCGCGGTAAAATGCTAACTTTGGAATGGCTGCACCTAAACATGTCGTGTTTGGTGTCAAACATCTTGGAATACTACCCCCCGCCAATTCTGGCGGCGGGGGTAGCATTCCACCCTTCTAGAGGGAAAGACATGTTAACCCTGACTAACCCAGTAACTTCTCTCCAGAGCCCTGGCATCACAAAATGGATGCCGCTGCCACAGACACGAGTCTGGCCTCCTGCTGCTGGACGAAACTCCGGCAGGGGAGGCCTGGACAATAGGTTTCCTGTCTCAGGGAGGTGTGACCACCTCCCCAGACAGGATAATGTGTATTGGGGCTGGGCGGAGCACCATCTGTGTGCTTTGAAGTCCTGCACTGGGGGCACATTTGGTGTCCCTGTGCATACCCCAGTTCAAACCGGATCAGGGGCTTGCAGCCCCTGCTTTGGCGCGAACTGGACAAAGGGAAAGGGGTGTAGCCACCCCTCTGCCCTGATCCACCCATAGGTGGGGCCACAGAGTAGTCCAACCCCTATTTTTTGAATAAAGGTAGGAACCCAGTCCTTAGGACTTTAGATTATACCTGGACGAAACACTGACACTGAATCCTGGACCTTCGACGCTCTACGACAAGATTAGAGGACTGAAGAATCTCCCTTGGGGTCAAGGAGTGACTCCCCTGCTTGGCAGGCACCAAAGAAGCATCTGTCCGGTTCGCATTACTGAAGCTCCCGTCGGACGCCGAAGTCATCGCATCACCAGAGGTGGATTCTCAGACTTCTCCGAGGCTACCCTGAGTCCCCAGCAAAGCTGAGGCCCGTGGCCATCGTGGGTGACTTGAGACTGTGACCCCTGGACACCGAGCACATTTGCAAGTGCACCATCTTCTGGGTCTTCCAAGAAGTCATGCTTTGGGCTCCGAGTAGCACTAGCCTCCAGCACCACCTGCACCGAAGATCACTGGCCCCCACTCCACGAGTGTCCTGCTAGCCAGCTCCACGTGCGGCGTCTCAAGGCTCCTTCGCGGTTGCTAGCCCGTTGGCTAGTAGCCCTTAACGAAGGCCAATCTTTTCCTTACTTGGCAACCTGGTTGCTCCAGGCCTGCCCTCACTTACCCTCGCTGGGTGAGTTCCACAGACCTTGCTGGTCTGCACCATCGACGATCTACATCTTACTCGAGACTTGCCGTTAGCAAGGCTTGTTGGGTCCAATCCGGTCGCCGACACCTCAGCACTCGACAGACATCGAGCACCAGCCCGAATCCTGCTCCTGGTTGCCGACAACGCCTCTCGGACCTCGTGGCTGAAGAGTCAAGACGACTGTCAACGCACCTGAAGCACTCGACATCGGTGGGCATCTGTCCATTGTGAGAAGTTGGCCTGGCATATGCTGTCCACTAATTATAGTGGGCACCTTGCACCAGTCCAAATCGACTCTTATGGTAGGTAGGTTAAAGACAACCTTATTGAAAGCTATCCTAGTGGTAGCTGTGGAGAGCAGCCTTCAGGCTAAGTCTTGAAGGAATGTAAAGCAGCTTGTTTTACCAGTCTATAATCTCTTGAGTGACCAAATGAAAGAGCACCACACCAGGTATATATTCAAAATATATGTATTTATTACTAAACACACCCCTCTAGTCTCTTTATGAGGCTAGAGTTCGAAGTACATAGGTTATAAGATCTTAAATCACAGTAATAGCACAAATACACGTTTGGGCCCTAGGGGCGTACCAAACCATATACCAATAAAGTGGTATGCGAACCACGACTGAACTAGACACTAGGCCTAGAGCCTCTAGAAGTGCTTGGACCACAAGGAACCACCCAAGGTAGTGACACAGGGGACCCACGGGAGACGCGTGCAGTGTAAATACACAACCGCGATACGCCGTTAACTTCTATGGAGAAAGTCGGGATCGGGAAAATAGAGGAAAGGGACACTTAGAAGAGGACTAGGACAAAACCCTTTGAGATCTAGGACTTTGAAGAGTCTCTACCCACGGGAGCACCGGAGTACTCGTGTTACCTCACCCAGGGAAGCCGGGTGCATAGGTGCCTTTCGGGGTCGGGTTTCGTCGTCGGTTCTTATGGCGATCTGCTGCAAAGTGCTGCTGGCGACCAGGAGAAAAGTGTCCGGGTGGATCCAAGAGTGGATCGGAGTTCTGACAGAACCTGAAAGCAGAGGGGACAGAGTCTGGGTCACTAGCCAGTGACCAGGAAGGCGATGGACAGATGCCCACCGATGTCGAGTGCTTCAGGTTCGTTGACGGTCGTCTTGACTCTTCAGCCACGAGGTCCGGGAGGCGTTGTCGGCGACCAGGAGCAGGATTCGGGCTGTTGCTCGATGTCTGTCGAGTGCAGAGGTGTCGGCGACCAGATTGGACCCAACAAGCCTTGGCAACGGCAAGTCTCGAGTAAGATGTAGATCGTCGATGATGCAGACCAGCAAGGTCTGGGGAACTCACCCAGCGAGGGTAAGTGAGGGCAGGCCTGGAGCAACCAGACTGCCAAGTAAAGAAAAGATTGGCCTTCGTTAAGGGCTACTAGCCAACGGGCTAGCGACCGCGAAGGAGCCTCGTGACGCCGCACGTGGAGCTGGCTTACAGGACACTCGTGGAGTGGGGGCCAGTGATCTTCGGTGCAGGTGGTGCTGGAGGCTAGGGCTACTCGGAGCCCAAAGCACGACTTCTTGGGAGACCCAGAAGATGGTGCACTTGCAAATGTGCTCGGTGTCCAGGGGTCACGGTCTCACGTCACCCACGATAGCCACGGGCCTCAGCTTTGCTGGGGACTCAGGGTAGCCTCGGGAAGTCTGAGAATCCACCTCTGGTGATGCGATGACTTCGGCGTCCGACGGGAGCTTCAGTGATGCGAACCGGACAGATGCTTCTTTGGTGCCTGCCAAGCAGGGGAGTCACTCCTTGACCCCAAGGGAGATTCTTCAGTCCTCTAATCGTGAGTAGAGCGTCGAAGGTCCAGGATTCTGTTTCAGAGTTTCGTCCAGGTATAATCTAAAGTCCTAGGGACTGGGTTCCTACCTTTATTCTAAAAATAGGGGATGGACTACTCTGTGGCCCCACCTATGGGTGGGTCAGGGCAGAGGGGTGGCTACACCCCTTTCCCTTTGTCCAGTTCGCGCCAAAGCAGGGGCTGCAAGCCCCTGATCCGGTTTGAACTGGGGTATGCACAGGGACACCAAATGTGCCCCCAGTGCAGGACTTCAAAGCACCCGAAAGTGCTCCCGCCCAGCCCCAATACACATTGTCCTGTCTGGGGAGGTGGTCAC
Organism: Calotriton arnoldi; assembly: GCA_963921515.1. Classification (NCBI taxonomy): domain Eukaryota; kingdom Metazoa; phylum Chordata; class Amphibia; order Caudata; family Salamandridae; genus Calotriton; species Calotriton arnoldi. The sequence goes on from CAWUFW010025348.1 coordinate 5,042, forward strand.
ACCTCCCTGGGACAGGAAACCTATTGTCCAGGCCTCCCCTGCCGGAGTTTCGTCCAGCAGCAGGAGGCCAGACTCGTGTCTGTGGCAGCAGCATCCATTTTGTGATGCCAGGCTCTGGAAAGAAGTTACCGGACTCGTCAGAGTTAACATGCCTTTCCCTCTAGAAGGGTGGAATGCTACCCCCGCCGCCAGGATTGGCGGGGGGTAGTATTCCAAGATGTTTGACACCAAACACGACATGTTTAGGTGCAGCCATTCCATAGTTAGCATTTTACCGCGAGGATATAATGCGTTTAAGAGTATATGGTCAGGCTGCACTACAAACAGCATCAGAGATGGTCTCCGAACGCTGCAGAGGGGCCCTGCTCATGCAGGGGCACCCTCTCACATAGGAACCATGCACTCTGCCTTTAGGATTGATAAGGCCTGCCTTAGGAGTGACTTATAGGTTTATATGTGTGTATGCATTTAGTGATATAGGTAACCTATACCACAGCAAGGGGTGCATGCACCACCTTACCCAGGCTGCAGTAGCAGACCTGTGGTGCCAGTTTGGATGGCCTACCAGGGGTGGCATAATACATGCTGCAGCCCCTGGCAGGCCTCTGAGGTACCTATGCCCTTGGTACATAGTATACCATATACTAGGGACTTACAAGGGCACTCCAGATCCCAATCAGTGATGTGCCTAAGGCACATGGAGACCCTTTTAAAGAGGAAACAGCTAGGCTGGGGTTCTGAATAGCAGGGCCCCAGCCAGACTAATGTCGAAAACCAGTGAAGTATCAGCAAAAAGTGGGGGTACCCCTGTGAAGCAGATCCTACTCTCCTACACAACCCCCCAAACGTAGGGACATTAAACTAACCTTGCCCAGTTAAGTCTTCATGTTCTAAGTGGAAATACCTAGAGAGTCCATCTGCATTCGCATGGTTACTCCCAGGCCTATGTTCCACTGTAAAGTCCATCCCCTGTAGGGAAATGGACCACCTAAGCAGTTTGGGGTTTTCACCCTTCATTTGTTTTAGCCATAAGAGGGGCTTATGGTCTGTCTGAACCAGGAAGTGTGTACCAAACAAGTATGGCCTCAACTTCTTCAGAGCCCAGACCACAGCAAAGGCCTCCTCTCTATGGCTGACCAACGTTTCTCTCTAGGGGTCAGCCTTCTGCTAATAAAAGCTACTGGCTGATCCTGACCTTCTTCATTCAATTGTGACAGTACAGCCCCTACCCCCAATTCAGATGCATCAGTTTGAACAATGAACTTCTTGGAGTAATCAGGACTCTGCAGAATTGGAGCAGTGCACATGGCCTGCTTGAGGTCATCAAATGCCTTTTGACAGCTAACTGTCCACTGAACCTTTTTGGGCATTTTCTTAGAAGTTAAGTCATTCAAGGGTGTCACTATTGATCCATACCCCTTGACAAATCTCCTATAGTACCCAGTCAGGCCTAAGAAGGCTCTCACCTGAGTCTGGGTAGTGGGAGCAGTCCAGTCCATGATGGTCTGGATCTTGCTCTGCAAAGGTTGAACCTGGCCTCCACCCACAAGGTGGCCCAGGTACACAACCTGACTCTGCCCTATCTGGCACTTAGTGGCCTTGATAGTCAGGCCTGCCTTTTGCAGGGCCTGTAAAACATTCCTGAGGTGGACCAGGTGATCCTCCCAGGTGGAGCTAAAGACAGCAATATCATCTAGATAAGCTGCACTATAGGCTTCCAGTCCTGTGAGAACTGTGTTCACCAACCTCTGGAAAGTGGCAGGTGCATTTTTCAGACCAAAGGGCATCACCACAAATTGATAATGCCCACTAGGGGTTGAAAATGCTGTTTTGGGCTTTGCAGCATCAGCTAGTCTGATCTGCCAGTAGCCAGCTGTTAGGTCAAATGTGCTGAGATATTTGGCAGAGGCCAAAGTATCTATGAGCTCATCTGCCCTGGGTATTGGATGGGCATCAGTCCTAGTGACTGCATTGAGGCCTCTGTAGTCTACACAAAACCTCATCTCTCTTTTCCCACCACTGGTGTGAGGTTTAGGTACTAGGACTACTGGACTAGCCCAAGGGCTATCTGAGGGCTCAATCACTCCCAATTCCAACATCTTCTGGACTTCAGTCCTGATACAGTCCCTGACATGGTCAGGTTGCCTATAAATCTTGTTTTTAATAGGCAGACTGTCCCCAGTGTCCACTTCATGAGTGCACCAGGTGGTCTGACTGGGTGTCAGTGAAAACATATGTCTAAACTGATTGAGGACTTGCCTGCAATCAGTTTGTTGCTGGGTAGTGAGGCTGCCTGCCAAGGCTACACCATCAACTGACCCATCGTCAGGGTTCTGTGAGAGCAGGTCAGGGAGTGGGTCACTCTCTTCCTCCTGCCCTTCATCAGTAGCCATGAGCAAGCCCATGTCTGCCCTGTCCACATATGGCTTAAGTCTGTTGACATGGAGAACCCTTTGGGGACTCCTGGGTGTTCCTAGGTCCACTAAGTAAGTGACCTCACCCTTCTGCTCAACAATAGTGTGGGGTCCACTCCATTTGTCTTGGAGAGCTGCTGGGGCCACTGGCTCCAACACCCACACCTTCTGTCCTGGCTGGTAAACAGTCAGAACAGCCTTTTGGTCATGCCAGGCCTTCTGCAGTTCCTGGCTAGCCTCAAGGTTTTTGGTTGCCTTTTTCATGTACTCAGCCATCCTGGAGCGGAGACCAAGTACATAGTCCACTATATCTTGCTTTGGGGGCTTGAGAGGTAACTCCCATCCTTCCTTCACCAAGCACAGTGGACCCCTCACAGGGTGGCCAAACAGAAGTTCAAAAGGGCTGTAACCAACCCCTTCTGAGGCACCTCCCTATATGCGAATAAAAGGCAGGGCAAGAGTATGTCCCATCTACGCCTAAGCTTTTCTGGGAGCCCTTTAATCATGCCCTTCAAGGTTTTGTTGAATCTCTCAACTAAACCATTGCATTGTGGGTGATAGGGTGTGGTGAACTTATAAGTAACTCCACACTCCTTCCACATTGCTTTTAAGTAACCAGACATGAAGTTTGCACCCCTGTCTGATACTACCTCCTTAGGAAAGCCCACTCTTGAGAAGATTCCCAGGAGGGCCCTTGCCACCACAGGTGCTGTAGTGGTCCTGAGGGGAATAGCTTCTGGGTACCTGGTGGCATGATCCACTACCACCAGGATAAACCTGTGCCCAGAGGCTGTTTGGGGATCCATGGGACCAACAATGTCAATCCCTACCCTCTCAAAGGGCACCCCCACCACAGGTAGTGGTATCAGGGGGCCTTTGTAGTGCCACCTGCTTTGCCACTGGCTTGGCAGGTTACACAGGAGCGACAAAACTCCTTACTGTCTTCAGACATGTGGGGCCAGTGAAAGTGAGGGACAATTCTGTCCCAAGTCTTGTTCTGGCCCAGGTGTCCTGCTAAGGGAATATCATGGGCTAGGGTCAATAGGAAGCCCCTGAACTTCAAAGGTATTACCAACCTCCTGGTAGCACCAGGCTTGGGGTCTCTACTCTCTGAGTACAGGAGTCCATCATCCCAATACACTGTATGGGGACCACTAGCTTTCCCAGCAGCCTCAGCAGCAGCTTGCTGTCTGAGGGGTTCAAGGAGGGGCAGCTCTGCTGCTCCTGGCTCAGATCTGCCCTAGAAGGTCCCCCTGTCCCCAAGAACTCAACCTGTTCAGGTTCAAGTTCCTCTGGGACAGTTCCTGTAGGAGAGTAGGATCTGCTTCACAGGGGTACCCCCACTTTTTGCTGATACTTCACTGGTTTTCGACATTAGTCTGGCTGGGGCCCTGCTATTCAGAACCCCAGCCTAGCTGTTTCCTCTTTAAAAGGGTCTCCATGTGCCTTAGGCACATCTCTGATTGGGATCTGGAGTGCCCTTGTAAGTCCCTAGTATATGGTATACTATGTACCAAGGGCATAGGTACCTCAGAGGCCTGCCAGGGGCTGCAGCATATATTATGCCACCCCTGGTAGGCCATCCAAACTGACACCACAGGTCTGCTACTGCAGCCTGGGTAAGGTGGTGCATGCACCCCTTGCTGTGGTATAGGTTACCTATATCACTAAATGCATACACACATATAAACCTATAAGTCACTCCTAAGGCAGGCCTTATCAATCCTAAAGGCAGAGTGCATGGTTCCTATGTGAGAGGGTGCCCCTGCATGAGCAGGGCCCCTCTGCAGCGTTCGGAGACCATCTCTGATGCTGTTTGTAGTGCAGCCTGACCATATACTCTTAAACGCATTATATCCTCGCGGTAAAATGCTAACTATGGAATGGCTGCACCAAAACATGTCGTGTTTGGTGTCAAACATCTTGGAATACTACCCCCCGCCAATCCTGGCGGCGGGGGTAGCATTCCACCCTTCTAGAGGGAAAGGCATGTTAACTCTGACGAGTCCGGTAACTTCTTTCCAGAGCCCTGGCATCACAAAATGGATGCTACTGCCACAGACACGAGTCTGGCCTCCTGCTGCTGGACGAAACTCCGGCAGGGGAGGCCTGGACAATAGGTTTCCTGTCCCAGGGAGGTGTGACCACCTCCCCAGACAGGACAATGTGTATTGGGGCTGGGCGGGAGCACTTTCGGGTGCTTTGAAGTCCTGCACTGGGGGCACATTTGGTGTCCCTGTGCATACCCCAGTTCAAACCGGATCAGGGGCTTGCAGCCCCTGCTTTGGCGCGAACTGGACAAAGGGAAAGGGGTGTAGCCACCCCTCTGCCCTGACCCACCCATAGGTGGGGCCACAGAGTAGTCCATCCCCTATTTTTGGAATAAAGGTAGGAACCCAGTCCTTAGGACTTTAGATTATACCTGGACGAAACTCTGACACGGAATCCTGGACCTTCGACGCTCTACGACAAGATTAGAGGACTGAAGAATCTCCCTTGGGGTCAAGGAGTGACTCCCCTGCTTGGCAGGCACCAAAGAAGCATCTGTCCGGTTCGCATCACTGAAGCTCCCGTCGGACGCCGAAGTCATCGCATCACCAGAGGTGGATTCTCAGACTTCCCCGAGGCTACCCTGAGTCCCCAGCAAAGCTGAGGCCCGTGGCTATCGTGGGTGACGTGAGACCGTGACCCCTGGACACCGAGCACACTTGCAAGTGCACCATCTTCTGGGTCTCCCAAGAAGTCGTGCTTTGGGCTCCGAGTAGCCCTAGCCTCCAGCACCACCTGCACCGAAGATCACTGGCCCCCACTCCACGAGTGTCCTGTAAGCCAGCTCCACGTGCGGCGTCACGAGGCTCCTTCGCGGTCGCTAGCCCGTTGGCTAGTAGCCCTTACCGAAGGCCAATCTTTTCTTTACTTGGCAGTCTGGTTGCTCCAGGCCTGCCCTCACTTACCCTTGCTGGGTGAGTTCCCCAGACCTTGCTGGTCTGCACCATCGACGATCTTCAGCTTACATCGAGACTTGCCGTTGCCAAGGCTTGTTGGGTCCAATCTGGTCGCCGACACCGCAGCACTCGACAGACATCGTGTACCAGCCCGAATCCTGCTCCTGGTCGCCGACAACGCCTCCTGGACCTCGTGGCTGCAGAAGCGAGACGACCGTCAACGCACCTGAAGCACTCGACATCGGTGGGCATCTGTCCATCGCCTTCCTGGTCACTGGCTAGTGACCCAGACTCTGTCCCCTCTGCTTTCAGGTTCTTCAGAACTCCGATCCACTCTTGGATCCACCCGGACACTTTTCTCCTGGTCGCCAGCAGCACTTTGCAGCAGATCGCCATAAGAACCGACGACGAAACCCGACCCCGAAAGGCACCTATGCACCCGGCTTCCCTGGGTGAGGTAACACGAGTACTCCGGTGCTCCCGTGGGTAGAGACTCTTCAAAGTCCTAGATCTCAAAGGGTTTTGTCCTAGTCCTCTTTTAAGTGTCCCTTTCCTCTATTTTCCCGATCCCGACTTTCTCCATAGAAGTTAACGGCGTATCGCGGTTGTGTATTTACACTGCACGCGTCTCCCGTGGGTCCCCTGTGTCACTACCTTGGGTGGTTCCTTGTGGTCCAAGCACTTCTAGAGGCTCTAGGCCTAGTGTCTAGTTCAGTCGTGGTTCGCATACCACTTTATTGGTATATGGTTTGGTACGCCCCTAGGGCCCAAACGTGTATTTGTGCTATTACTGTGATTTAAGATCTTATAACCTATGTATCTTCGAACTCTAGCCTCATAAAGAGACTAGAGGGGTGTGTTTAGTAATAAATACATATATTTTGAATATATACCTGGTGTGGTGCTCTTTCATTTGGTCACTCAAGAGATTATAGACTGGTAAAACAAGCTGCTTTACATTCCTTCAAGACTTAGCCTGAAGGCTGCTCTCCACAGCTACCACTAGGATAGCTTTCAATAAGGTTGTCTTTAACCTACCTACCATAAGAGTCGATTTGGACTGGTGCAAGGTGCCCACTATAATTAGTGGACAGCATATGCCAGGCCAACTTCTCACAGTTCCTTCTTCAGGGCTGAGATCATCCCCCTCAAGGGACTGATCTTCCTCCTGAGCCAAGGGGGAAGGCACTGCCTTAACCCTACTACTCCTCCTCTTGGAAGGCACTTGGTCCATTCTTCCAGAATCCAAGGCCTGTTCAGTTTTAGACAGTTTAGCTTGTGACCTGGTCACAGCAAACACATCTGCAGGGATCCCCAGCATTTCTGCATGGGTCCTGAGCTCCACTTCTGCCCAAGCAGAAGTCTCTAAGTCATTGCCAAGCAAGCATTCGACTGGTAGGTTTGCACTTACCACAACCTTCTTAAGGCCAGTTACCCCTCCCCAGGAGAAGTTAACAACTGCCAGAGTATGGTCTGTTCTGACATTGCTAGCATTGGTCACTTGGTACATTTCACCAAGTATAACTTGCCCAGGTAGCACAAGGTCTTGTGTCACCATTGTGACACTTGCCCCTGTGTCCCTAAATGCCAAAGCCTCTCGTCCATTGATTAAAGGCTGTTGTCTGTACTTGCCCAGATTACTGGGACTCACAGTGGAGGTCACATCCATGCCTCCATCACAGACTAACACAGCCTGAGTCAGTTCCCTGACTAAGTCAGAGCCCAACTCAGTTCCCAGGGTGAACCCTACTAAACCCTTTGCTGGAGCACCTCCACCAACTGTACTAGGGGGAACAGGTGCCTTAGGGGCATTGGTGGGTGCTGGACTGGAGTCTTTGGACTTGGTGCAATCACTGGTCCAGTGGGTCTTTTGCTTACAGACCTTGCACCATGGTTTTCTTTGGCCTTTACCCTTGGTAGACTGGGAATCCCCACCAGAAGAAGATTTTTGGGGGCCTGATGAAGACTTTTGATCTTTACCCTTCTCCCCACCCTTGTCAGAGTTCTTAGCATCTTGCTTCTTGGTTTCCCCACCTTGGTTCTGTACCTTCTGCTTCACCCTGGTTCTGACCCATTTGTCTGCCTTCTTTCCCAATTCTTGGGGAGAGGTCAGATCAGAGTCAACCAGGTACTGATGCAACAGCTGGTTTTGACAGTTATTAAGAATCTGCTCCCTCATTATCAGATTATACAATCCTGAGAAGTCACACACCTTACTGCCCATCAACCAGCCTTCCAGAGCCTTGGCAGAACAATCCACATAGTCTACCCAGTCTTGAGTCTGTGCTTTTTGGGTGTCTCTGAACTTCAACCTGTACTGTTCAGTGGTTAGGCCAAACCCATCAATAAGAGCACTCTTCAAGACCTTGTAATTGTCAGCATCCTCCTCTCTAACAGTGAGGAGCTTGTCTCTACCTTTGTCAGCAAAGGAGAGCCACAAGATTGCTGCCCACTGCTCCTGAGGGACCTTCTGTACTTTACAGGCCCTCTCTAAAGCAGTTATCCATTTGTGGATATCATCCCCACTCTGGTAGGGAGGGACAATCTTGCTCAGGTTCCTATGGTCATAGGACCTTTCCCTATCTCTAGGGACATGGCTGCCACCATGGGACTCTAGTCCCAACTTTCTTCTCTCTTTAAGGAGATCTAGGGATTCTCTATCTAAAGCCAATTGCTTCTTCCTGATCTCCAGTTGAGTTTCCTCATACTGGACCAGTCTCTTTCTTCTCTCATGAGAGGATTCCCTCCTGTGAGAAGAAACAGAGCTCCCTATTGAGGTGCCAGAGTGGTTAGACTCCTGAGAAGGAGACCTAGACTTTCTGAGCACACTCATAATCCTTCCTGGGGGGACAAAGGTGTGGTTCTCCAGATCCTCATCTTCATCTTCCCCAGAAGGGATTGGGTTTTCCAGGTCAGGGTCATTGTCACCCTCCTGGTCAGTTTCAGAGGGGGGCTGGGGGTAGTAGTACCCCTGGCCCCTTCCTCATCTGCTGGCCCACCCTCTGCTCCTACCCCTTCAGTCTCTGAGGACTTACTAAGATCATAAGCCACCAACAACTCCTGGAGGTGTTGGGTGGTGGGACTTTGGCCTGTCCTTAATTTCCTCACGTTACACAAAGCTCTCAGTTCCAAGAATGGGAGTGTGTCATACTTGGAGGGGGAAGCTCAATGGCTTCCTGCAGGGCATCTTTGGATCCTGCTTTTAAAGACATTACTAGTGTGGTGTGGTGTATGCACTACCTACTCTAGTGTGGCCTACTAAACTCTCTTGAGTTGTAGAAAGGGTTGTGCTATCCCTTAACACACAACTCTAAGTTCAGTAGAACTTACTGATATTCTAAGCTTAAATTATATGTACCTTAGGTACCTTTAGTGGTTTTCAGTTGATCAATTCAATTGAGATTATCTGGTAAAACAATAGCAAGCTGGAATCCCACACGCTGCACACCAATGTGAGAAGTTGGCCTGGCATATGCTGTCCACTAATTATAGTGGGCACCTTGCACCAGTCCAAATCGACTCTTATGGTAGGTAGGTTAAAGACAACCTTATTGAAAGCTATCCTAGTGGTAGCTGTGGAGAGCAGCCTTCAGGCTAAGTCTTGAAGGAATGTAAAGCAGCTTGTTTTACCAGTCTATAATCTCTTGAGTGACCAAATGAAAGAGCACCACACCAGGTATATATTCAAAATATATGTATTTATTACTAAACACACCCCTCTAGTCTCTTTATGAGGCTAGAGTTCGAAGTACATAGGTTATAAGATCTTAAATCACAGTAATAGCACAAATACACGTTTGGGCCCTAGGGGCGTACCAAACCATATACCAATAAAGTGGTATGCGAACCACGACTGAACTAGACACTAGGCCTAGAGCCTCTAGAAGTGCTTGGACCACAAGGAACCACCCAAGGTAGTGACACAGGGGACCCACGGGAGACGCGTGCAGTGTAAATACACAACCGCGATACGCCGTTAACTTCTATGGAGAAAGTCGGGATCGGGAAAATAGAGGAAAGGGACACTTAGAAGAGGACTAGGACAAAACCCTTTGAGATCTAGGACTTTGAAGAGTCTCTACCCACGGGAGCACCGGAGTACTCGTGTTACCTCACCCAGGGAAGCCGGGTGCATAGGTGCCTTTCGGGGTCGGGTTTCGTCGTCGGTTCTTATGGCGATCTGCTGCAAAGTGCTGCTGGCGACCAGGAGAAAAGTGTCCGGGTGGATCCAAGAGTGGATCGGAGTTCTGAAGAACCTGAAAGCAGAGGGGACAGAGTCTGGGTCACTAGCCAGTGACCAGGGAGGCGATGGACAGATGCCCACCGATGTCGAGTGCTTCAGATTCGATGACGGTCGTCTTGACTCTTCAGCCACGAGGTCCGGGAGGCGTTGTCGGCAACCAGGAGCAGGATTCGGGCTGCTGCTCGATGTCTGTCGAGTGCAGAGGTGTCGGCGACCAGATTGGACCCAACAAGCCTTGGCAACGGCAAGTCTCGAGTAAGATGTAGATCGTCGATGATGCAGACCAGCAAGGTCTGGGGAACTCACCCAGCGAGGGTAAGTGAGGGCAGGCCTGGAGCAACCAGACTGCCAAGTAAAGAAAAGATTGGCCTTCGTTAAGGGCTACTAGCCAACGGGCTAGCGACCGCGAAGGAGCCTCGTGACGCCGCACGTGGAGCTGGCTTACAGGACACTCGTGGAGTGGGGGCCAGTGATCTTCGGTGCAGGTGGTGCTGGAGGCTAGGGCTACTCGGAGCCCAAAGCACGACTTCTTGGGAGACCCAGAAGATGGTGCACTTGCAAATGTGCTCGGTGTCCAGGGGTCACGGTCTCACGTCACCCACGATAGCCACGGGCCTCAGCTTTGCTGGGGACTCAGGGTAGCCTCGGGGAAGTCTGAGAATCCACCTCTGGTGATGCGATGACTTCGGCGTCCGACGGGAGCTTCAGTGATGCGAACCGGACAGATGCTTCTTTGGTGCCTGCCAAGCAGGGGAGTCACTCCTTGACCCCAAGGGAGATTCTTCAGTCCTCTAATCGTGAGTAGAGCGTCGAAGGTCCAGGATTCTGTTTCAGAGTTTCGTCCAGGTATAATCTAAAGTCCTAGGGACTGGGTTCCTACCTTTATTCTAAAAATAGGGGATGGACTACTCTGTGGCCCCACCTATGGGTGGGTCAGGGCAGAGGGGTGGCTACACCCTTTCCTTTGTCCAGTTCACGCCAAAGCAGGGGCTGCAAGCCCCTGATCCGGTTTGAACTGGGGTATGCACAGGGACACCAAATGTGCCCCCAGTGCAGGACTTCAAAGCACCCGAAAGTGCTCCCGCCCAGCCCCAATACACATTGTCCTGTCTGGGGAGGTGGTCACACCTCACTGGGACAGGAAACCTATTGTCCAGGCCTCCCCTGCCGGAGTTTCGTCCAGCAGCAGGAGGCCAGACTCGTGTCTGTGGCAGCAGCATCCATTTTGTGATGCCAGGCTCTGGAAAGAAGTTACCGGACTCGTCAGAGTTAACATGCCTTTCCCTCTAGAAGGGTGGAATGCTACCCCCGCCGCCAGGATTGGCGGGGGGTAGTATTCCAAGATGTTTGACACCAAACACGACATGTTTAGGTGCAGCCATTCCATAGTTAGCATTTTACCGCGAGGATATAATGCGTTTAAGAGTATATGGTCAGGCTGCACTACAAACAGCATCAGAGATGGTCTCCGAACGCTGCAGAGGGGCCCTGCTCATGCAGGGGCACCCTCTCACATAGGAACCATGCACTCTGCCTTTAGGATTGATAAGGCCTGCCTTAGGAGTGACTTATAGGTTTATATGTGTGTATGCATTTAGTGATATAGGTAACCTATACCACAGCAAGGGGTGCATGCACCACCTTACCCAGGCTGCAGTAGCAGACCTGTGGTGCCAGTTTGGATGGCCTACCAGGGGTGGCATAATACATGCTGCAGCCCCTGGCAGGCCTCTGAGGTACCTATGCCCTTGGTACATAGTATACCATATACTAGGGACTTACAAGGGCACTCCAGATCCCAATCAGTGATGTGCCTAAGGCACATGGAGACCCTTTTAAAGAGGAAACAGCTAGGCTGGGGTTCTGAATAGCAGGGCCCCAGCCAGACTAATGTCGAAAAACAGTGAAGCATCAGCAAAAAGTCGGGGTACCCATGTGAAGCAGATCCTACTCTCCTACATCCATCGCCTTCCTGGTCACTGGCTAGTGACCCAGACTCTGGCCCCTATGCTTTCAGGTTCACCAGAACTCCGATCCACTCTTGGATCCACCCGGACACTTTTCTCTTGGCCGCCAGCAGCACTTTGCAGCAGATCGCCATTCGAATCGACGACGAAACCCGACCCCGAAAGGCACCTATGCACCCGGCTTCCCTGGATGAGGTAACACGAGTACTCCGGTGCTCCCGTGGGTAGAGACTCTTCAAAGTCCTAGATCTCAAAGGGTTTTGTCCTAGTCCTCTTCTAAGTGTCCCTTTCCTCTATTTTCCCGATCCCGACTTTCTCCATAGAAGTTAACGGCGTATCGCGGTTGTGTATTTACACTGCACGCTGCCTCCCGTGGGTCCCCTGTGTCACTACTCTTGGGTGGTTCCTTGTGGTCCAAGCACTTCTAGAGGCTCTAGGCCTAGTGTCTAGTTCAGTCGTGGTTCGCATACCACTTTATTGGTATATGGTTTGGTACGCCCCTAGGGCCCAAACGTGTATTTGTGCTATTATTGTGATTTAAGATCTTATAACTTATGTACTTCGAACTCTAGCCTCATAAAGAGACTAGAGGGGTGTGTTTAGTAATAAATACATATATTTTGAATATATACCTGGTGTGGTGCTCTTTCATTTGGTCACTCAAGAGATTATAGACTGGTAAAACAAGCTGCTTTACATTCCTTCAAGACTTAGCCTGAAGGCTGCTCTCCATAGCTACCCCTAGGATAGCTTTCAATAAGGTTGTCTTTAACCTACCTACCATAAGAGTCGATTTGGACTGGTGCAAGGTGCCCACTATAATTAGTGGACAGCATATGCCAGGCCAACTTCTCACATTGGTGTGCAGCGTGTGGGATTCCAGCTTGCTATTGTTTTACCAGATAATCTCAATTGAATTGATCAACTGAAAACCACTAAAGGTACCTAAGGTACATATAATTTAAGCTTAGAATAACAGTAAGTTCTACTGAACTTAGAGTTGTGTGTTAAGGGATAGCACAACCCTTTCTACACCTCAAGAGAGTTTAGTAGGCCACACTAGAGTAGGTAGTGCATACACCACACCACACTAGTAATGTCTTTAAGGGCAGGATCCAAAGAATCCTTGCAGGAAGCCATTGAGCTTCCACCCTCCAAGTATGATACACTCCCATTCTTGGAATTGAGAGCTTTATGTAACTTGAGAAAATAAGGACAGGCCAAAGCCCCACCACCCAACACCTCAAGGAGTTGTAGGTGGCTTATGACCTTAGTAAGCCTGTAGGGACTGAAGGGGTAGGAGCTGAGGGTGGGGCAGAAGAAGAGGAGGAGGCCAGGGGTACCAATACCCCAGCCCCCTCTGAAACTGGCCAGGAGGGTGACAATGACCCTGACCTGGATAACCCAATCCCTCCTGTGGAAGATGATGAGGATGATCAGAATGATGCCCTCTTTGTCCCCCAGGAAGGATTAAGAGTGTGCCCAGAAGGTCTAGGTCTCCTTCTCAGGAGTCTAACCACTCTGGCACCTCTATAGGGAGCTCTGTCTCATCTCATAGGAGAGAATCCTCTCATGAGAGAAGAAAGAGGCTAGTCCAGTATGAGGAAACTCAGCTGGAACTCAGAAAAAAGCAATTAGCTTTAGATAGAGAATCCCTAGATCTCCTTAGAGAGAGAAGAAAGTTGGGACTAGAGTCCCATGGTGGCAGCCATGTCCCTAGAGATAGGGAAAGGTCCTATGACCATAGGAATCTGAGCAAGATTGTCCCTCCCTACCAGAGTGGGGATGATATCCACAAATGGATAACTGCTTTAGAAAGGGCCTGTAAAGTACAGAAGGTCCCTCAGGAGCAGTGGGCAGCAATCTTGTGGCTCTCCTTTGCTGACAAAGGTAGAGATAAGCTCCTCACTGTTAGAGAGGAGGATGCTGATAATTACAAGGTCTTGAAGAGTGCTCTTATTGATGGGTTTGGCCTAACCACTGAACAGTACAGGTTGAAGTTCAGAGACACCCAAAAAGCACAGACTCAAGACTGGGTAGACTATGTGGATTGTTCTGCCAAGGCTCTGGAAGGCTGGTTGATGGGCAGTAAGGTGTGTGACTTCTCAGGATTGTATAATCTGATAATGAGGGAGCAGATTCTTAATAACTGTCAAAATCAGCTGTTGCATCAATACCTGGTAGACTCTGATCTGACCTCTCCCCAAGAATTGGGAAAGAAGGCAGACAAATGGGTCAGGACCAGGGTGAAGCAGAAGGTACAGAACCAAGGTGGGGAAACCAAGAAGCAAGATGCTAAGAACTCTGACAAGGGTGGGGAGAAGGGTAAAGATCAAAAGTCTTCATCAGGCCCCCAAAAATCTTCTTCTGGTGGGGATTCCCAGTCTACCAAGGGTAAAGGCCAAAGAAAACCATGGTGCAAGGTCTGTAAGCAAAAGACCCACTGGACCAGTGATTGCACCAAGTCCAAAGACTCCAGTCCAGCACCCACCAATGCCCCTAAGGCACCTGTTCCCCCTAGTACAGTTGGTGGAAGTGCTCCAGCAAAGGGTTTAGTAGGGTTCACCCTGGGAACTGAGTTGGACTCTGACTTAGTCAGGGAACTGACTCAGGCTGTGTTAGTCTGTGATGGAGGCATGGATGTGACCTCCACTGTGAGTCCCAGTAATCTGGGCAAGTACAGACAACAGCCTTTAATTAGTGGACGTGAGGCTTTGGCATTTAGGGACACAGGGGCAAGTGTCACAATGGTGACACAAGACCTTGTGCTTCCTGGGCAAGTTATGCTTGGTGAGATGTACCAAGTGACCAATGCTAGCAATGTCAGAACAGACCATACTCTGGCAGTTGTTAACTTCTCCTGGGGAGGGGTAACTGGCCTTAAGAAGGTTGTGGTAAGTGCACACCTACCAGTCGAATGCTTGCTTGGCAATGACTTAGAGACTTCGGCTTGGGCAGAAGTGGAGCTCAGGACCCATGCAGAAATGCTGGGGATCCCTGCAGATGTGTTTGCTGTGACCAGGTCACAAGCCAAAATGTCTAGCACTGAACAGGCCTTGGATTCTGGAAGAATGGACCAAGTGCCTTCCAAGAGGAGGAGTAGTAGGGTTAAGGCAGTGCCTTCCCCCTTGGCTCAGGAGGAAGATCAGTCCCTTGAGGGGATGATCTCAGCCCTGAAGAAGGAACTGTCCCAGAGGAACTGGAACCTGACCAGGTTGAGTTCTTGGGGACAGGGGGACCTTCTAGGGCAGATCTGAGCCAGGAGCAGCAGAGCTGCCCCTCCTTGAACCCCTCAGACAGCAAGCTGCTGCTGAGGCTGCTGGGAAAGCTAGTGGTCCCCATACAGTGTATTGGGATGATGGACTCCTGTACTCAGAGAGTAGAGACCCCAAACCTGGTGCTACCAGGAGGTTGGTAATACCTTTGAAGTTCAGGGGCTTCCTATTGACCCTAGCCCATGATATTCCCTTAGCAGGACACCTGGGCCAGAACAAGACTTGGGACAGAATTGTCCCTCACTTTCACTGGCCCCACATGTCTGAAGACAGTAAGGAGTTTTGTCGCTCCTGTGTAACCTGCCAAGCCAGTGGCAAAGCAGGTGGCACTACAAAGGCCCCCTGATACCACTACCTGTGGTGGGGGTGCCCTTTGAGAGGGTAGGGATTGACATTGTTGGTCCCATGGATCCCCAAACAGCCTCTGGGCACAGGTTTATCCTGGTGGTAGTGGATCATGCCACCAGGTACCCAGAAGCTATTCCCCTAAGGACCACTACAGCACCTGTGGTGGCAAGGGCCCTCCTGGGAATCTTCTCAAGAGTGGGCTTTCCTAAGGAGGTAGTATCAGACAGGGTGCTAACTTAATGTCTGGGTACTTAAAAGCAATGTGGAAGGAGTGTGGAGTGACTTATAAGTTCACCACACCCTATCACCCACAATGCAATGGTTTAGTTGAGAGATTCAACAAAACCTTGAAGGGCATGATTAAAGGGCTCCCAGAAAAGCTTAGGCGTAGATGGGACATACTCTTGCCCTGCCTTTTATTCGCATATAGGGAGGTGCCTCAGAAGGTGATCGCTCAGCCCTCCACAGGGCTTGGTCGCCCCACTCACTGCTGCCGCTCCTGCCTGCCTTGTCGCCTCCTGCCTGCAGATTCCTTCGCTCGCTGCCCGCTGCTCCTGGGACTTTCCCGCTGCCCGCTGCTCCTGGGACTTTCCCGCTGCTCCTGGGACTTTCCCGCTGCCCGCTGCTCCTGGGACTTTCCCGCTGCTCCTGGGACTTTCCCGCCACTGCCTCCCTGCGGCCCCGCCCCCCGTGATTCCATTCGCCGCCCCGCTCCCGCCACCCAGCTGCTCCTCCCTCCCGGCTCCTTACTTAAGGGGACCGTAGGGGACCACAGAGTGTGATCGCTCAGCCCTCCACAGGGCTTGGTCGCCCCACTGACTGCTGCCGCTCCTGCCTGCCTTGTCGCCTCCTGCCTGCAGATTCCTTCGCTCGCTGCCCGCTGCTCCTGGGACTTTCCCGCTGCCCGCTGCTCCTGGGACTTTCCCGCTGCCCGCTGCTCCTGGGACTTTCCCGCTGCTCCTGGGACTTTCCCGCCACTGCCTCCCTGCGGCCCGCCCCCGTGATTCCATTCGCCGCCCCGCTCCCGCCACCCAGCTGCTCCTCCCTCCCGGCTCCTTACTTAAGGGGACCGTAGGGGACCACAG
This sequence comes from Calotriton arnoldi, assembly GCA_963921515.1. Taxonomy (NCBI): domain Eukaryota; kingdom Metazoa; phylum Chordata; class Amphibia; order Caudata; family Salamandridae; genus Calotriton; species Calotriton arnoldi. The sequence goes on from CAWUFW010025348.1 coordinate 21,319, forward strand.
AGTGTGATCGCTCAGCCCTCCACAGGGCTTGGTCGCCCCACTCACTGCTGCCGCTCCTGCCTGCCTTGTCGCCTCCTGCCTGCAGATTCCTTCGCTCGCTGCCCGCTGCTCCTGGGACTTTCCCGCTGCCCGCTGCTCCTGGGACTTTCCCGCTGCCCGCTGCTCCTGGGACTTTCCCGCTGCTCCTGGGACTTTCCCGCCACTGCCTCCCTGCGGCCCCGCCCCCGTGATTCCATTCGCCGCCCCGCTCCCGCCACCCAGCTGCTCCTCCCTCCCGGCTCCTTACTTAAGGGGACCGTAGGGGACCACAGAGTGTGATCGCTCAGCCCTCCACAGGGCTTGGTCGCCCCACTCACTGCTGCCGCTCCTGCCTGCCTTGTCGCCTCCTGCCTGCAGATTCCTTCGCTCGCTGCCCGCTGCTCCTGGGACTTTCCCGCTGCCCGCTGCTCCTGGGACTTTCCCGCTGCCCGCTGCTCCTGGGACTTTCCCGCTGCTCCTGGGACTTTCCCGCCACTGCCTCCCTGCGGCCCCGCCCCCCCGTGATTCCATTCGCCGCCCCGCTCCCGCCACCCAGCTGCTCCTCCCTCCCGGCTCCTTACTTATGACGCCCCCTAAGCGACCGCGCAGCGGCCGCGCGCAGCGGGAGCACCGACGGAGCGCCGAAGATGTGCCAAAGGTAAGCCCGTCTGCGCCCGTCCGCGCCTGGCCCGCGCCCAGCGCCAGGACCCCTGGATCCCACCGATGCAACACCACTCGACGGACCCTACGACGCCGCCACCCTCACCGCACTCAATGCCGACCGGAACCCTGCCTGCTACCGAGCCTCCCGAGACGCACCCACGGACCCTTCACCTGCCAAGCCTGCCGATTCACCTGCCCCCGGACCTGCACCACCCCCGCCAAGTCGAGCACCAGCAGCAACCACCTGAAATGCATCCTGTTGAACACCCGCTCCGTCCACAGGCACGCCGTGGAACTCTGGGACCTGCTCGACGCAACAGCACCGGACGTCGCCTTCCTCACCGAAACCTGGATGAACGCCTCCTCAGCGCCCGACATCGCCATAGCCATCCCGGACGGATACAAGATCACCCGGAAGGACCGCGTCAACCAGACGGGAGGAGGCATCGCCATCGTACACAAGAACACCATCCGCATCTCGACTAACTCCGACGAGACCTTCACCGCCGCCGAGCACCTACACTTCCAGATACACACTGACCCCAAGACCACCCTCCGAGGCACCCTCATCTACAGACCCCCGGGACCACGCACACTATTCAGCGAAGACATCGCAGACTTCATCAGCCCGCACGCCATGCCCTCCGCCGACTACATCCTCCTAGGGGACCTCAACTTCCACCTGGAGAACAACAACGACAGAAACACCACCGCCCTGCTGGACAACCTCGCCAACCTCGGACTCAAGCAACTGGTGAACACGCCCACCCACTACGCCGGCCACACGCTTGACCCCGTCTTCTCTTCCAGCAAGCACATCTCCTTCAGCCATGCCACCGGACTCCACTGGACCGACCACAGCTGCGTCCACTTCAGCTTCAGAAAGACTGCGACCCACCACCACCCGCAACAGGTTCCCCGCCGGAGCTGGAGCAAGATCACCGCCGAGCAGCTCACCGCCTCCCTCAGCCAGAACACACCCACCAACACAACGGACCCAAACGAAGCAGCCAGCAACCTCGCCAAGTGGCTGACCGCCTGCGCCGACGACCTCGCACCACTAAAAACCCTCCCAGCAGACCCGGAAGCAAGAAAACCCCTTGGTTCACCAACGAACTCAAGGAATCCAAGAAGAACTGCCGCACTCTCGAGAAAGCCTGGCGACTCGACCAGACCACAGACAACAGGACCGCCCTCAAGCACGCCACCCGCAAACACCACCAGCTGATCCGTGCCACCAAGAAGTCGGCACTCAAAGAACGACTGGACAACAACGCCCACGACAGCAAGGAACTTTTCAGCATCGTCAAAGAGTTCTCCAACCCCAGCGCCGGAAACAACGACATCACCCCCTCGCAAGACCTCTGCAACTCACTCGCCGCGTTCTTCCACCGCAAGATCACCGACATACATAACAGCTTCGACGCACAGACCACGCACCCTACCGCCGAACCAACGCCCGCCACCACCACCCTCTGCAACTGGACCCCGATCAGCACCGAAGACACCACCCGCACGATGAACTCCATCCACTCCGGATCACCAACCGACCCCTGCCCACACCACGTCTTCAACAAAGCCGACGCCACCATCGCACCCCATCTCCGGGACATCATCAACTCCTCCTTCCACACCGCCACCTTCCCGGAGAGCTGGAAGCACGCCGAGCTTACCGCCCTCCTGAAGAAACCAACGGCGGACCCCACCGACCTCCAAGAACTACCGTCCCATCTCGCTCCTTCCGTTTCCGGCCAAAGTCATCGAGAAGACCGTCAACAGACAGCTTGCCGCCTTCCTCGAGACGAATGGATCCCTCGACCCCTCGCAGTCCGGGTTTCGGGCCAACCACAGCACCGAGACCGCCCTAATCGCAGCCACCGACGACATCAGAACCCTAACCGACAACGGGGAAACAGCAGCCCTCATCCTCTTGGACCTCTCCGCGGCGTTCGACACCGTCTGCCACCGCACCCTAGTGAAGCGCCTCAGCAACATCGGAATCCGAGAGAAAGCACTGGAATGGATCATCTCGTTCCTCGCCGGAAGAACCCAGAGAGTCCGCCTCCCCCGTTCAGATCCGAGGCCACCGAAGTCATCTGCGGCGTTCCACAAGGATCTTCACTCAGTCCTACCCTCTTCAACGTCTACATGAGCCCCCTCGCAGCCATCGCACGCCAACACAACCTCAACATCATCTCCTACGCCGACGACACCCAGCTGATCCTCTCCCTCACCAACGACCCCACCACCGCCAGAGCCAACCTACACGACGGGATGAGAGACGTCGCCGACTGGATGAGGAACAGCCGCCTTAAACTGAACTCAGACAAGACGGAAGTCCTCATCCTGGGTTCATCACCCTCCGCCTGGGACAACTCTTGGTGGCCCCCGGCCCTGGGCACCGCGCCCAAGCCAACGGACCACGCACGCAACCTGGGCTTCATCCTGGACTCCTCCTTGTCGATGACCAGACAAGTCAACGCCGTCTCATCTTCGTGCTTCAACACCCTGCGCATGCTCCGCAAGATCTTCAGATGGATCCCCACTGAAACCAGGAAGACCGTCACCCAGGCACTCGTCACCAGCCGACTGGACTATGGGAACACCCTCTACGCCGGAACCACAGCCAAACTTCAAAAAGACTCCAGCGCATCCAGAACGCCTCCGCACGACTCATCCTGGACATCCCCCGACACAGCCACATCACCGGACACCTGAAAGACCTGCACTGGCTCCCCGTCAGCAAGAGAATCACGTTCAGACTCCTCACCCACGCACACAAGGCCCTCCACGACCTGGGCCCCAAGTACCTCAATGACCGCATGACCTTCTACACGCCCACCCGCCAGCTACGATCAACCAGCCACGCCCTCGCCACCGTACCACGCATCCGCAGAGCCACCGCCGGAGGAAGATCCTTCTCCTACCTGGCAGCCAAGACCTGGAACTCCCTCCCCACTCACCTTCGGCGAACCCAGGACCATTTCTCCTTCAGGAAGCAGCTCAAGACCTGGCTGTTCGAGCAGTAACTCCCCCCTCCCCCAGCGCCTTGAGACCCTCCCGGGTGAGTAGCGCGCTCTATAAATGCATTGATTGATTGATTGAAGGGGGTTGGTTACAGCCCTTTTGAACTTCTGTTTGGCCACCCTGTGAGGGGTCCACTGTGCTTGGTGAAGGAAGGATGGGAGTTACCTCTCAAGCCCCCAAAGCAAGATATAGTGGACTATGTACTTGGTCTCCGCTCCAGGATGGCTGAGTACATGAAAAAGGCAACCAAAAACCTTGAGGCTAGCCAGGAACTTCAGAAGGCCTGGCATGACCAAAGGCTGTTCTGACTGTTTACCAGCCAGGACAGAAGGTGTGGGTGTTGGAGCCAGTGGCCCCAGCAGCTCTCCAAGACAAATGGAGTAGACCCCACACTATTGTTGAGCAGAAGGGTGAGGTCACTTATTTAGTAGACCTAGGAACACCCAGGAGTCCCCACAGGGTTCTCCATGTCAACAGGTTAAAACCATATGTGGACAGGGCAGACATGGGCTTGCTCATGGCTACTGATGAAGGGCAGGAGGAAGAGAGTGACCCACTCCCTGACCTGCTCTCACAGAACCCTGACGATGGGTCAGTTGATGGTGTAGCCTTGGCAGGCAGCCTCACTACCCAGCAACAAACTGATTGCAGGCAAGTCCTCAATCAGTTTAGGCATATGTTTTCACTGACACCCAGTCAGACCACCTGGTGCACTCATGAAGTGGACACTGGGGACAGTCTGCCTATTAAAAACAAGATTTATAGGCATCCTGACCATGTCAGGGACTGTATCAGGACTGAAGTCCTGAAAATGTTGGAATTGGGAGTAATTGAGCCCTCAGATAGCCCTTGGGCTAGTCCAGTAGTCCTAGTACCGAAACCTCACACCAGTGGTGGAAAAAGAGAGATGAGGTTTTGTGTAGACTACAGGGGTCTCAATGCAGTCACTAGGACTGATGCCCATCCAATACCCAGGGCAGATGAGCTCATAGATACTTTGGCCTCTGCCAAATATCTCAGCACATTTGACCTGACAGCTGGCTACTGGCAGATCAGACTAGCTGATACTGCAAAGTCCAAGACAGCATTCTCAACCCCTAGTGGGCATTATCAATTTGTGGTAATGCCCTTTGGTCTGAAGAATGCACCTGCCACTTTCCAGAGGTTGGTGAACACAGTTCTCACAGGACTGGAAGCCTATAGTGCAGCTTATCTAGATGATATTGCTGTCTTTAGCTCCACCTGGGAGGATCACCTGGTCCACCTCAGGAATGTTTTACAGGCCCTGCAAAAGGCAGGCCTGACTATCAAGGCCACTAAGTGCCAGATAGGGCAGAGTCAGGTTGTGTACCTGGGCCACCTTGTGGGTGGAGGCCAGGTTCAACCTTTGCAGAGCAAGATCCAGACCATCATGGACTGGACTGCTCCCACTACCCAGACTCAGGTGAGAGCCTTCTTAGGCCTGACTGGGTACTATAGGAGATTTGTCAAGGGGTATGGATCAATAGTGACACCCTTGAATGACTTAACTTCTAAGAAAATGCCCAAAAAGGTTCAGTGGACAGTTAGCTGTCAAAAGGCATTTGATGACCTCAAGCAGGCCATGTACACTGCTCCAATTCTGCAGAGTCCTGATTACTCCAAGAAGTTCATTGTTCAAACTGATGCATCTGAATTGGGGGTAGGGGCTGTACTGTCACAATTGAATGAAGAAGGTCAGGATCAGCCAGTAGCTTTTATTAGCAGAAGGCTGACCCCTAGAGAGAAACGTTGGTCAGCCATAGAGAGGGAGGCCTTTGCTGTGGTCTGGGCTCTGAAGAAGTTGAGGCCATACTTGTTTGGTACACACTTCCTGATTCAGACAGACCATAAGCCCCTCTTATGGCTAAAACAAATGAAGGGTGAAAACCCCAAACTGCTTAGGTGGTCCATTTCCCTACAGGGGATGGACTTTACAGTGGAACATAGGCCTGGGAGTAACCATGCGAATGCAGATGGACTCTCTAGGTATTTCCACTTAGAACATGAAGACTTAACTGGGCAAGGTTAGTTTAATGTCCCTACGTTTGGGGGGTTGTGTAGGAGAGTAGGATCTGCTTCACAGGGGTACCCCCACTTTTGCTGATGCTTCACTGTTTTTCGACATTAGTCTGGCTGGGGCCCTGCTAATCAGAACCCCAGCCTAGCTGCTTCCTCTCTAAAATGGTTTCCATGTGCCTTAGGCACATCTCTGATTGGAATCTGGAGTGCCCTTATAAGTCCCTAGTATATGGTATACTATGTACCAAGGGCATAGGTACCTCAGAGGCCTGCCAGGGGCTGCAGCATGTATTATGCCACCCCTGGAAGGCCATCCAAACTGACACCACAGGTCTGCTACTGCAGCCTGGGTAAGGTGGTGCATGCACCCCTTACTGTGATATAGGTTACCCATATCACGAAATACATACACACATATAAACCTATAAGCCACTCCTAAGGCAGGCCTTATCAATCCTAAAGGCAGAGTGCATGGTTCCTATGTGAGAGGGTGCCCCTGCATGAGCAGGGCCCCTCTGCAGCGTTCGGAGACCATCTCTGATGCTGTTTGTAGTGCAGCCTGACCATATACTCTTAAGCGCATTATATCCTCGCGGTAAAATGCTAACTTTGGAATGGCTGCACCTAAACATGTCGTGTTTGGTGTCAAACATCTTGGAATACTACCCCCCGCCAATCCTGGCGGCGGGGGTAGCATTCCACCCTTCTAGAGGGAAAGACATGTTAACCCTGACTAACCCGGTAACTTCTCTCCAGAGCCCTGGCATCACAAAATGGATGCCGCTGCCACAGACACGAGTCTGGCCTCCTGCTGCTGGACGAAACTCCGGCAGGGGAGGCCTGGACAATAGGTTTCCTGTCCCAGGGAGGTGTGACCACCTCCCCAGACAGGATAATGTGTATTGGGGCTGGGCGGGAGCACCATCTGTGTGCTTTGAAGTCCTGCACTGGGGGCACATTTGGTGTCCCTGTGCATACCCCAGTTCAAACCGGATCAGGGGCTTGCAGCCCCTGCTTTGGCGCGAACTGGACAAAGGAAAGGGGTGTAGCCACCCCTCTGCCCTGACCCACCCATAGGTGGGGCCACAGAGTAGTCCAACCCCTATTTTTTGAATAAAGGTAGGAACCCAGTCCTTAGGACTTTAGATTATACCTGGACGAAACACTGACACTGAATCCTGGACCTTCGACGCTCTACGACAAGATTAGTGGACTGAAGAATCTCCCTTGGGGTCAAGGAGTGACTCCCCTGCTTGGCAGGCACCAAAGAAGCATCTGTCCGGTTCGCATTACTGAAGCTCCCGTTGGACGCCGAAGTCATCGCATCACCAGAGGTGGATTCTCAGACTTCTCCGAGGCTACCCTGAGGCCCCAGCAAAGCTGAGGCCCATGGCTATCGTGGGTGACTTGAGACCGTGACCCCTGGACACCGAGCACATTTGCAAGTGCACCATCTTCTGGGTCTCCCAAGAAGTCGTGCTTTGGGCTCCGAGTAGCCCTAGCTTTCAGCACCACCTGCACCGAAGATCACTGGCCCCCACTCCACGAGTGTCCTGCAAGCCAGCTCCACGTGCGGCATCACGAGGCTCCTTTGCGGTCGCTAGCCCGTTGGCTAGTAGCCCTTAACGAAGGCCAATCTTTTCCTTACTTGGCATCCTGGTTGCTCCAGGCCTGCCCTCACTTACCCTCGCTGGGTGAGTTCCACAGACCTTGCTGGTCTGCACCATCGACGATCTACATCTTACTTGAGACTTGCCGTTGCCAAGGCTTGTTGGGTCCAATCCGGTCGCCGACACCTCAGCACTCGACAGACATCGAGCTCCAGCGCGAATCCTGCTCCTGGTTGCCGACAACGCCTCCCGGACCTCGTGGCTGAAGAGTCAAGACAACCGTCAACGCACCTGAAGCACTCGACATCGGTGGGCATCTGTCCATCGCCTTCCTGGTCACTGGCTAGTGACCCAGACTCTGTCCCCTCTGCTTTCAGGTTCACCAGAACTCCGATCCACTCTTGGATCCACCCGGACACTTTTCTCTTGGCCACCAGCAGCACTTTGCAGCAGATCGCCATTCGAATCGTCGACGAAACCCGACCCCGAAAGGCACCTATGCACCCGGCTTCCCTGGGTGAGGTAACACGAGTACTCCGGTGCTCCCGTGGGTAGAGACTCTTCAAAGTCCTAGATCTCAAAGGGTTTTGTCCTAGTCCTCTTCTAAGTGTCCCTTTCCTCTGTTTTCCCGATCCCGACTTTCTCCATAGAAGTTAACGGCGTATCGCGGTTGTGTATTTACACTGCACGCGTCTCCCGTGGGTCCCCTGTGTCACTACCTTGGGTGGTTCCTTGTGGTCCAAGCACTTCTAGAGGCTCTAGGCCTAGTGTCTAGTTCAGTCGTGGTTCGCATACCACTTTATTGGTATATGGTTTGGTACGCCCCTAGGGCCCAAACGTGTATTTGTGCTATTATTCTGATTTAAGATCTTATAACTTATGTACTTCGAACTCTAGCCTCATAAAGAGACTAGAGGGGTGTGTTTAGTAATAAATACATATATTTTGAATATATACCTGGTGTGGTGCTCTTTCATTTGGTCACTCAAGAGATTATAGACTGGTAAAACAAGCTGCTTTACATTCCTTCAAGACTTAGCCTGAAGGCTGCTCTCCATAGCTACCACTAGGATAGCTTTCAATAAGGTTGTCTTTAACCTACCTACCATAAGAGTCGATTTGGACTGGTGCAAGGTGCCCACTATAATTAGTGGACAGCATATGCCAGGCCAACTTCTCACACCCAGCACGACCCCCTACACTGCCCGAACACCACTGCACTGCCCTAAACCCTGAAACACCAGCCCCAGCACGACCCCCTACACTGCCCGAACACCACTGCACTGCCCTAAACCCTGAAACACCAGCTCCAGCACGACCCCCTACACTGACCGAACACCACTGCACTGCCCTAAACCCTGAAACACCAGCCCCAGCACGACCCCCTACACTGCCCTAAACCCTGAAACACCAGCCCCAGCAAGACCCCCTACACTGCCCGAACACCACTGCACTGCCCTAAACCCTGAAACACCAGCCCCAGCAAGACCCCCTACACTGCCCAAACACCACTGCACTGCCCTAAACCCTGAAACACCACCCCAGCAAGACCCCCTACACTGCCCGAACACCACTGCACTAAACCCTGAAACACCAGCCCCAGCACGACCCCCTACACTGCCCGAACACCACTGCACTGCCCTAAACCCTGAAACACCAGCCCCAGCACGACCCCCTACACTACCCGAACACCACTGCACTGCCCTAAACCCTGAAACACCACCCCCTGCACGACCCCCTACACTGCCCGAACACAACTGCTCTGCCCTAAATGCTGAAACACCACCCCCAGCATGACCCCCTACACTGCCCGAACACAACTGCACTGCCCTAAATGCTGAAACACCACCCCCCAGCATGACCCCCTATACTGCCCGAACACCACTGCACTGCCCTAAACCCTGAAACACCAGCCCCAGCACGACCCCCTACACTGCCCGAACACCACTGCACTGCCCTAAACCCTGAAACACCAGCCCCAGCACGACCCCTACACTGCCCGAACACCACTGCACTGCCCTAAACCCTGAAACACCAGCCCCAGCACGACCCCCTACACTGCCCGAACACCACTGCACTCCCTAAACCCTGAAACACCAGCCCCAGCACGACCCCCTACACTGCCCGAACACCACTGCACTGCCCTAAACCCTGAAACACCAGCCCCAGCATGACCCCCTACACTACCCAAACACCACTGCACTACCCTAAACCCTAAAACACTACCCCCAGCATGACCCCCTACACTACCCAAAGACCACTGCACTACCCTAAACCCTACAACACTACCCCACTACACCTACACTACCAACAGCACTGCACTACCCTAAACCCTAAAACACTACCCCCAGCACGACCCCTATACTACCCAAACACCACTGCACTACCCTAAACCCTAAAACACTACCCCCAGCAGTACCCCCTACACTACCCAAACACCACTGCACTACCCTAAACCCTAAAACACTACCCCCAGCACGTACCCCTACACTACCCAAACACCACTGCACTACCCTAAACCCTAAACCACTACCCCCAGCATGACCCCTACACTACCCAAACACCACTGCATTACCCTAAACCCTAAAACACTACCCCCAGCACGACCCCCTACACTACCCAAACACCACTGCACTACCCTAAACCCTAAATCTACCCTCAGCACGACCCCCTACACTACCCAAACACCACTGCACTACCCTAAACCCTAAAACACTACCCCCAGCATGACCCCCTACACTACACCAACACCACTGCACTACCCTAAACCCTAAAACACTACCCCAGCATGACCCCCTACACTACCCAAACACCACTGCACTACCCTAAACCCTAAAACACTACCCCCAGCACGACCCCCTACACTACCCAAACACCACTGCACTACCCTAAACCCTAAAACACTACCCCCAGCATGACCCCCTACACTACACAAACACCACTGCACTGCCCTAAACCCTAAAACACTACCCCCAGCACGACCCCCTACACTACACAAACACCACTGCACTACCTAAACCCTAAATCTACCCCAAGCATGACCCCCTACACTACACAAACATCACTGCACTACCCTAAACCCTAAAACACTACCACCAGCATGACCCCCTACACAAACACCACTGCACTACCCTAAACCCTTAAACACTACCCCCAGCACGACCCCTACACTACACAAACACCACTGCACTTCCCTAAACCCTAAAACACTACCCTCAGCACGACCCCCTACACTACCCAAACACCACTGCACTACCCTAAACCCTAGAAATGTAACCACCACCCCATGCCCAATCCCCCTTACCTCTCACTCCTCGTGGTTTCTCTCTCCTCGTGGTTCCTGCTTCATGTCGTCTCTGAGGGGCGGTGCACGTCATTGTGAGGAAACGGAACAGCCTCTGTTTCCTTGCAACGACGTGGATCATCATTTTTTTAGAACTCATGGTCATTTACCATACATACCTTTACAACAAAATTTGTTGTAAAGGCATGCGTGGTAAATGACCATGCGTTCTAAAAAAATGCGTAGTAATGACTTCGCGATGTACAACGCATGCATGGTAATGCATGCGTTGTAATGGTATCGCGAAGTAAAAAAGTCGTTGTAATGGCTGTTTACCAATCGAAGTTGGCCCCTGTTCTTCAGGGAGTCATGGAGGAAGGAATGTGGTTTTTTTACCGAAAAGTGCATTCCCCGCTGTTGTATTGTGAAAGTGTCCGCGTGGCCTGGTTTCACTTCCGGTGAGAGAGTGGAAGAGTCTGTTTGGATCTAAAGGGGTTCTGCTGTTGGACGGGGCCGGTGCGACACGTCATCAGAAAACACAGCTAATGGAAAGCGTTGTCCCCGAAGTGTGGAGCAGTGCCATGAGAGGTCAACGAGTGTGCGTCCCACCGCAGTATGACCATACTGTGTGACCCATGTGCCGCCTCCAGTGTACGGAAGGCAGAATCGGCATCCATCGCAGGTCCTCTTGAAGACCGTTGTAGCACTAATTCTACATTTTGGAACTAGGGCATTTTAACCTTGTTGTTCCTGCCAGATACAAAGAGAAGATCCTGTGTTATTCAGTGCCCTCGTTACCTTTTCTGTGGGTAGTGGTGCTTGTCACTTCGCTGCCCCACCGGTGCACACGACTAGGCTCCCCACCTCGTGTGCCATCTGCAGGGCCTCTGCCCTCGGATCACTGGTTTCGGTTTCTGGAGTGGCAACATAAACAGTTACTCCCAAAGGACTAGCCTGAACACTTAGGTGAATATCCCCTGCGCCAGCATTCCGCGGAAATTCTTTCCTAGCTCTCCCACGTCGACGACGATGTCATAATAGCACGGCTCCGCTCACGACACCGTATGACATCATAGGAGCCATAAGAGGACCTCATCGGCGTGCTGACGTCAGTTCCACCCATTTTTTCCGTGCCACCGAGGTAAACAGGTGGACCGACACATTTTCACATGTATACATAGTATACTAAATATATATATATATATACAAATGCATAACCAATGAAGGCATAAAGAAATAGCAACAGATCAAGCATTTCTCACTATTAAAACATAAGCATGATTAAGACATATTAAAAACATTCATGCCAAACAGTAAAAGCATCTTTTGGAAGAAACAGGTGGACAACGGGGAGGCGGGTTGGGACAGTGAGGAATCCACAGGCAGATACTGTATCCACCAGAAAAAGCGTTACCGAAGGTAAGTAACTTGCTCTTCTGATGGATACTTCTGCCTGTTGATTCCTCACCTTTGAATAGAATCCTCAAGCCGTACCTCACCCGGAGGAGAGTGTCCACCTGACTAGACAAAAAATCTTGCAAAACAGATCGAGCAAGATGGCCATCCCTCCTAACCTCCGAATCCAATAATAATCGAATAATTTTTAGTCGAAATTATATTGAAAATAATACTTTAAAAATACTTTTATTAATAAATTTTGACAAACAGTTAAAGGAAAACTTTTATTTATAATTAATTTAAAGATATTTCATACTTTACAAACTACGCCGAAGTCGCGACCCCAGCGCGACTTTTCAAAATGGCTACCGGAATGCGCGCAGCCATCGTGTAGGGTGCTCGAAGGGTGCGCGACTTCTGTATAATATTTAAATTTAAAAAAAGAATGAATATAGTTTTCCTAACTAAAAATTATTCACAATTTTTTTAAATATATATATATGTATATATATATATATATATATATATATATAGAAAATTAAAAAACATAGGATTGAGGTACATTAGACTTACAAATTTTCATTTAAAAACCTTTGAAATTCACTGGAAAAACCATAGGTTTCAGGCACGTTATAGTTAGAAATTAGCATTTAAAAAACCATAGAAATTCACTGAAAAACCATAGGTTTCAAGCACGTTATAGTTAGAAATTAGCATTTAAAAAACCATAGAAATTAACTGAAAAAACCATAGGTTTCAGGAACGTTATAGTTAGTTGGACATTTCACTTGTACAAAACCATAGAAATTCCGGCGTTATAGTTAGTTCAGCTAACTATAACTCGCGCCCCCGCAATGCACTGCTGATGACGTCACATATTACATCATTCATGACATGGTCAGTGACATCACTGATATCACTGATGACATCTCAAATGACATCACTGATGACATCATCCACGTGTAAATCTGATGCACCTCCTCACACCTGAATATAACCTTTGATACACCCACTCTAAAATACAGACTACCATTTTCGAAAAAATAGACACATCAATACCAGTTACTAAATACGCACTGACTGATTCCTAGGTCTACACACACATCCACTCATTCACCCATACAGTCACTCATACAAGCAGTCACTCATCAATACAACACTATCATATGCACTCATACACCTATACAGAAACTCACACACTGCCACATATCCAGAGTTACTCACACACTTAGTCAGTCATGCAAAGAATCAATCATACTTCCATTTACTCACCTACACAGTTATACAGACACAACCTCACTTATTCATACAGATACTAACACATAATTACTCTCTTATAGAATCACTGATACAAACACACACTCATCCATGCAGCCACTCTCACAATTATTGACTCTCACATATAGGTATTTATATACACCATCACTCACATATACTGCCTTTTACATATGTAGTTACTTGCACATGTACCACTGAGACATCCATTCACTCACCAACACACCCATACACACACTCACCCACCCATATAGCTGTTTTCACATGCACTCTTGAACCCATACACCCAGTGAATCAACCACTCACACATCTATGCACAGAGTCACACACCTCCCACCCACCCACACACATACTCAAGCAGCCATACAAATACTCAGGCAAGCAATCAATAACCCATATAGACACTCATGCAGCTACTCACCAACCCATGCAGCAGCTTACACAACAACAGACAGACTGATACAGACTTTCACATGATTTAGTCACTAACCCATGCATTCAGTAAGACACATTTAATCACTCACTTATACAGTCAGTCATGTACCTACTAAATCCTTCAATACAGACACTTGTACACCCACTCATTCCTCAATACAGCTTGGCATATATATAAAACAAAATTAAACTTTACAGAAACACACAGTCACTGGATGATGTCATCAGTGATGTCATCAGTGATGTCATTTGAGATGTCATCAGTGTTGTCATCAGTGATGTCACTGACCATGTCATGAATGGTGTAATATGTGACGTCATCAGCAGTGCATTGCGGGGGCGTGAGTTATAGTTAGCTGAACTAACTATAACGCCGGAATTTCTATGGTTTTGTACAAGTGAAATGTCCAACTAAGTATAACGTTCCTGAAACCTATGTTTTTTTCAGTTAATATATATATATATATATATGCGCCAATCTCCTCCACTCCTCACTGGCTTGTTTTCCTCGCCGAGATAGAAGCACGGACACCGATTTACATGCAAAATAGTGCTTTATTGTTTCCCTTCAGCAGTTGCCGGCCACAACGCGTTTCAGCCCCGGAGGGCCTTGATCACATGATATATATATATATATATCCACAGCTTATTGTTCGCGAAGAAACCCGAGCCACTTCTAGTGGCGGGCCTTGGCGGGGTCGCGAACCCCAAATCTCCACAACAATCGTTTTCACCGGTTTAACACAAACGATGCCAGGGCCACAAACAATCAAATGAAATCTGTTTTCTAGCTCCAAGAAACTTTTCAAAACACCCTGAATCTGTTGTCACTGTCTTTGATGTAGAGGTGTGTCACATGACAATGTATAAACACTGTTGATTTACAATGCGCTCGTACTCGTGAACAAGGAGGTTGCCTCCGAAACGCGTCGAGTGACTTGGCTTGGATATAAATAAACACGCTGAAAAGGAACGTTTGTGGCCCTGGCATCGTTTGTGTTAAACCGGCGAATACGATTGTTGTGGGGATATATATATATATATATATATATATATGTATATATATATATATATATATATATATATATATATATATATATATATATATATATATATATTACCTAATGGCAGTCGCCAGTAGGTAATTATAGTTAGGACCAAGTATCCATAGGAAAAGCATTTTTTGATGTGTCAATATCTTTGGCGTCGTTTGACGAATCGGCGCTCAGGTCAGCTCCTGTCTTGAAAGTTTCGGGGTGATTCGTCAAGCGGGGGCCGAGAAAAAAGGGGGGTCCCAAAACGTGTTTTCCCCATGTTAATTTCTATAGGAACTTTTGTTGCGGCTACAGCTCGAACTGCTGAATGGAATTACACCAAATTTGGCAGAGAGTCTTCTTGGTCTGGAGTGCACTCTTTGCTTTAAATGATATAAATCCGTTCAGTAGTTCCTGGGAAATTTAAAAATAAACAATATCAATATCTGGTGACCGCGGTGGATCCACGAACCCTCCCGAGCACGAGCTTGACTCTGATTGGCTGCCAACACTCCAAACCAAGAAGTGTTGGCAGACATCTTGTGAGTCGGTAGAACCGAGTCACAAGTAAAAAGGTTAAAAAAAAGAAAAGGCGGCAGGGTAGAAACACCCTGACCCCCTAGGCTTGCTCAGGGGGTCCCACAGGGCCCCCCAGGGCCCAAACAAGCATTTAAAAAAAAAAAATTGCCGGCATTAGCGCTGGGTGCACGAATCCGGTCGAAATATTTTTAAAAAAACAATGCGCGGGCTTCTGCGCTTTGTTTTAATAAGCCCCCGGGTGGGCCAGGTCCCGGGGGAAAAGTGCAAAATATATGCGGGGGCGCGCGGGCCCCCGCAGTACCAGGGACCGCCAACTTCCCGGGGCTTTATTAATTATGTGCAGGGGGCACGCGGACTCCCCGCAGCCCCGGGACCGCCACCTCCCCAGGGCTTGAAAAATGCGTGGGTGGGCTCCAACCCCCCTACGCTGCCCCGGGACTGCCACCTCCCCGGGGCTTCAATGTATTTGAGGCAGGGGGCCTCCCGGGACCCCAAGTCCTGGGGACCGCCACCTCCCTGGGGCTTTAATTTAAATAAATAAGTGTGGGGGGCTCTTGCCCCCTCACTGCCCTGTGGACCACCACCTCCCTGGGGCACTAATTAAGATAACGCGGGGGTCCGTTGCGGACTCCCGGGATCACCACCTCCCCGGGGCTATGTAAATGTTGGGAGGGGGGCCGAGCGGCCCCCCTCCTGGAGCCGTCCTTGGCACTGGGGACCACCACACCCCAGGGCCGGCTCCAGCAATGTCCTGGGGTGCCCACCCCCAGGACATTGCAGTTTGCAATGGCAGGGCGGGAGCGCAGCTCCCGCATTGTCATTGCAAACTATGCTTTGCTTCATGGAAGCGAGAGCAGAAAACCTGTTCTCGCTTCCATGAAGTGAAGCAGATTGCTTTTGGACAAGGGGAGCTGCATGTCAGCAGCTCCCCTTGTCCAAAAGCAATGCCGGCTCCCGCAGGAGGCAGGGAGCCGGCTGGGACTGCGGGGGCATTGGGGCTCCCCCCTCGGTCCCTAACGTGTGGCCAGGCCCCGGGGGATAAGGTCCCCGGGGCTAGAAGTGGCCCAGGAGGGGGGCCACTCAGCCCCCTCCCTTTTATTTATTTAATTTTTTTAAACGGAAGGCCGGCCCCGGGGGCCATAATTGGCCTGAGGAGGGAGCCATGTGGCTCCCCTCTAAAATTACAAATGAAAGAGGTTATAAACTGGTAAAACAAGCTGCTTTACATTCCTTCAAGACTTAGCCTGAAGGCTGCTCTCCATAGCTACCACTAGGATAGCTTTCAATAAAGGTTGTCTTTAACCTATCTCCAATAAGGGGTTGTTTGGACTGGTGCAAGGTGCCCACTATAATTAGTGGACAGCATATGCCAGGCCAACTTCTCACATTAGTGGCAGCGGTGGCCTGGCATATGCTGTCCACTAATTATAGTGGGCACCTTGCACCAGTCCAAACAACCCCTTATTGGAGATAGGTTAAAGACAACCTTTATTGAAAGCTATCCTAGTGGTAGCTATGGAGAGCAGCCTTCAGGCTAAGTCTTGAAGGAATGTAAAGCAGCTTGTTTTACCAGTCTATAATCTCTTGAGTGACCAAATGAAAGAGGACCACACCAGGTATATATTCAAAATATATGTATTTATTGCTAAACACACCCCTCTAGTCTCTTTATGAGGCTAGAGTTCGAAGTACATAAGTTATAAGTTAGTTATCTACAGTAATAGCACAAATACACGTTTGAGCCCTAGGGGCGTACCAAACCATATACCAATAAAGTGGTATAAGAACCACGACTGAGCTAGACACAAGGCCTAGAGCCTGTAGAAGTGCTTGGACCACAAGGAACCACCCAAGGTAGTGACACAGGGGACCCACGGGGGACGCGTGCAGTGTGAGAACACAGCCACAAATCGCCGTTGACTTCTATGGGGAAAGTCGCGGTTGGAAGTTTAAAGAAAAGGGACACTTAGAGGAGGACTTGGAGCAAATCCTTTTAGAACTAGGCTGTTCTAGTGTCAATTCCCACGGGAGCACCAGAGTACTCGAGTTACCTCACCCAGGGGAGCCGGGTGCATAGGTGTCTTTCGGGGTCGGGTTTCGTCGTCGTTTTCAATGGCGATCTGCTGCAAAGTGCTGCTGGCGGCCAAGTCGAAAATGTTCGGGTGGATCCAAAGGTGGATCGAAGATCTGAAGAACCTGAAAGCAGAGGGGACAGAGTCTGGGTCACTAGCCAGTGACCAGGAAGGCGATGAGCAGATGCCCACCAATGTCGAGTGCTTCAGGTAGGTTGACGGTCGTCTTGACTCTTCAGCCACGAGGTCCAGGAGGCGTTGACGACAACCAGGAGCTGGATTCGAGCTGTTCCACAACGTTTGTCAATTGCAGGGGTATCGGCGACTGAATTGGACCCAACAAGCCTTGGCAACGGCAAGTCTCGTAGAAATGGAAGAAGGACAATGGTGCAAAGCAGCAAGGTCTGTGGGACTCACCCAGTGAGGGTAAGTTAGGGCATGCCTAGAGCAACCAGGGAGCCCAAGCAAAAGAAGATTGGCCTTCAGGAGGGCCTACTAGCCAACGGACTAGCGACCGTGAAGGAGCCTCAAGTGGACGCACTTGGAGCTGGCTCATAGGACACTCGTGGAGTGGAGGCCAGTGATCTTCAGTGCAGTCGGTACTGGAGTCTGGGGATACTCGGAGCCCAAAGTACAACTTCGTGGGAGACCCAGAAGAGGATGCACTTGCAAATGCGATTGGTGTCCAGGGGTCACAGTTCCACATTACCCATGATAGCTATGGGCCTCAGCTTTGCTGGGGACTCAGGGCAGCCTCGGGAAAGTCTGGAAATCTACCTCTGGTGATGCAAAGACTTCGGCGTCCGGCGGGAGCTTCAGCGATGCAGACCGGACAATTGCTTCTTTGGTGCCTGCCAAGCAGGGGAGTCACTCCTTGACCCCAAGGGAAATTCTTCAGTCCTCTAATCTTGAAGTAGAGCGTAGAAGGTCCAGGATTCTGTGTCAGAGTTTCGTCCAGGTAAATCTAAAGTCCTAAGGACTGGGGTCCCATACTTATACCAAGTTAGGGGTTGGACATACTCTGGGGACCCACCTATGGGAGGGTCAGGGCAGAGGGGTGGTTACACCCCTTTCCCTTTGTCCAGTTTCGCGCCAGAGCAGGGGCTGGAAGCCCCTGAGCCAGTTTGAACTGGGGTATGCACAGGGACACCAAATGTGCCCCCAGTGCAGGACTTCAAAGCACCAGAGAGTGCTCCCGCCCAGCCACAATACACACTATCCTGTCTGGGGAGGTGGTTACACCTCCCTGGGACAGGAAACCTATTGTCCAGGCCTCCCCTGCCAGAGTTTCGGTCAGCAGCAGGAGGCCAGACTCGTGTCTGTGGCAGCGGCATCCATTTTGTGATGCCAGGGCTTGGAAAGAATTTACCGGGCAGGCCGGTGTGTACATGTCTCTCCCTCTAGAAGGGTGGAATGCTACCCCGCCACCAGAACTGGCGGGGGGTAGTATTCCAAGATGTTTGACACCAAACACGACATGTTTCCGTGCAGCCATCCCAAAGTTAGCATTTAACGCGAGGTTATAATGCGCTTAAGAGTATATGGTCAGGCTGCACTACAAACAGCATCAGAGAAGGGTCTCCGAACACTGCAGAGGGGCCCTGCTCATGCAGGGGCACCCTCTCACATAGGAACCACGCACTCTGCCTCCAGGATTGATAAGGCCTGCCATAGGAGTGACTTATAGGTTTATATGTGTGTATGTATGTAGTGATATAGGTAGCCTATATCACAGTAAGGGGTGCATGCACCACCTTACCCAGGCTGCAGTAGCAGACCTGTGGTGTCATTTTGGATGGCCTTCCAGGGGTGGCACAATACATGCTGCAGCCCCTGGTAGGCCTCTGAGGTACCTTTGCCCTGGGTACATAGTATACCATATACTAGGGACTTATAAGGGCACTCCAGATTCCAATCAGAGATGTGCCTAAGGCACATGGAAACCATTTTAGAGAGGAAGCAGCTAGGCTGGGGTTCTGATTAGCAGGGCCCCAGCCAGACTAAAGTCGAAAAACAGTGAAGCATCAGCAAAAAGTGGGGGTACCCATGTGAAGCAGATCCTACTCTCCTACACCCAGCACCAAAGGGAACTTTAATCCCCACCCGAGCGCGCACCAGGGTGCGCGTTTGCAGAGTGGTGGGCAAAGGGGGTGTGGCCTGCTATGAGAACTTAGCAATCCTGCTGTGTGGGACTTACTGGAGGTAATAGAAGGGGTAGTTGGCCAACTACTCTTCCTGTTACCTGCAGTTAGTCCCATACAGTGGGATTGCTAAGAAGTCTTTGGAGGCCACACCCCCTTTCTCCACCACTCTGCAAACACGCCTCCTGGTACACTACTGGT
Source organism: Calotriton arnoldi (assembly GCA_963921515.1). Classification (NCBI taxonomy): domain Eukaryota; kingdom Metazoa; phylum Chordata; class Amphibia; order Caudata; family Salamandridae; genus Calotriton; species Calotriton arnoldi. Next base: position 41,056 of record CAWUFW010025348.1, read on the forward strand.
TGGGGGATGATGTCCACTTTACTCCTGAGGGAATTTGGGGGCCAAGAAGCCTTCCTGGTACCTCCTGTAAATCCTACGCAGCGGAATTCCTGAGGGCTGGTCGGAGGCCCAGCCCCCTTTCTCCACCACTCTGCAAACGCGACTACTAGTTAAAGAAGCATTTTGAATGTAATAGGTCTCGCACTTGCGAAAGGTACGGCTATCGGCGTTGAAATTGTAAAAGTTTTTTACTAATGTTTATTGGAGTGGAGTGGATGTACGTTGTGTGTAGTGGAATTATGCGGTATGTTGTGCAGTAAAATTATGTGGATAGTAAGTATGTGGTATTTAGTGTATAGGAATTATGTAGAGTGAGATTATGTGTTATGGAGAGTAATTATGTGGTATGGTAGTCTGTGTTGTGGAGTGGTAACCTCAGGTTTAGTCTTCCTTGTTTCCATAGAAGATAAACTATAAACTCAATGAGACAAAAAAAAGAAGGAACCACTTAGGAGCACTTTTGGAGCTAGTCGGAGGTATGAGCAGGGCCACTGGAATCATGCGACAGTTCGGCTGCACCGATTTTTACATAATTAGACACTTTCCGCATTTGCCACATAATCCATCATCTGCTGCATAATCTGCAGATTTGAACAAAAAAAACCTTGTTTCTAGCTCAAACGGCTCAAACGTTACCAAAAATGCAGCAACAAGTGTTACAGTGTAGTGGAAGGCCCTTTGCAAACCTGGAATGGTCACCTGTTACTTATTGCTAAATGTGGGTGCTAAATTGGTACTAATGGTGCACAAACCACTCTTGCTTCTTTCTGCACCTGTCTTGCCTCTTTCTGCATTTCTCATGCTTCTTTGTGCACCTTTCTTCCTTTTTCTACACTTCTCTTGCCTCTTTCTGCACATTTCTTCCGCTTTCTGTACCTCCCTTCTTTCTGCACCTCTCTTGCTTCTTTCTGCACCTCTCTTCCTTCTTTCTTCTGCACCTCTCTTGCCTCTTTCTGCACCTCTGTTGCTTATTTCTGCACCCCTCTTGCCTCTTTCTGCACCCCTCTTCCGTCTTTCTGTACATCTCTCGCCTCTTTCTGCACCCCTGCTCCCTCTTTCTGCATCTCTCCTGCCTGTTTTTCACCTCTGTTGGTTCTTTCTGCACTCCTCTTGACTCTTTCTGCACCTGTGTTGCTTCTTTCTGCACCCCTGTTCCCTCTTTCTGCACCTCTCCTGCCTGTTTCTGTACCTCTGTTGCTTCTTTCTGCACCCCTCTTGCCTCTTTCTGTATCCCTGTTCCCTCTTTCTGCACGTCTCTTCCCTCTTTCTGCACTTCTCTTCCCTCTTTCTGCACCTGTCTTGCCTCTTTCTGCACCTCACTTGCCTCTTTCTGCACTTCTCTTTCTTTTTTCTGCACCTTTCTTGTTTCTTTCTGCAACTCTCTTGTCTGTTTCATCACTTCTCTTGCTTCTTTCTGCACCTCTGTTGCTTCTTTCAGCACTTCTCTTGCCTCTTTCTGCACATCTTTTGCCTGTTTCTGCAACTCTCTTGTCTCTTTCATCAGATCTCTTGCTTCTTTCTGCACCTCTGTTGCTTCTTTCTGCACCCCTCTTGCCTCTTTCTGTACCCCTCTTACGTCTATCTGTACCTCTCTTGCCTCTTTCTGCACCCCTGTTCCCTCTTTCTGCACCTCTCCTGCCGGTTTCTGCACCTCTCTTGCCTTTCTGTACTTCTTCTGCCTCTTTCTGCACCTCTGTTGCTTCTTTCTGCACTTCTCTTGCTTCTTTCTGCACTGCTCTTGCCTCTTTCTACACCTCTGTTGCTTCTTTCTGCACTTCTCTTGCTTCTTTCTGCACCTGTCTTGCTTCTTTCTGCACCCCTCTTGCCTCTTTCTGTACCCCTGTTCCCTCTTTCTGCACGTCTCTTCCCTCTTTCTGCACTTCTCTTCCCTCTTTCTGCACCCCTCTTGCCTCTTTCTGCACCTCACTTGCCTCTTTCTGCACCTCTCTTGCCTCTTTCTGCACCTGTCTTGCCTCTTTCTGCATCTCACTTGCCTCTTTCTGCACTTCTCTTTCTTTTTTCTGCACCTTTCTTGTTTCTTTTGCAACTCTCTTGTCTGTTTCATCACTTGTCTTGCTTCTTTCTGCACCTCTGTTGCTTCTTTCAGCACTTCTCTTGCCTCTTTATTATCTTATTTTGCCTATTTCTGTAACTCTCTTGTCTCTTTCATCACTTCTCTTCTTTCTGCACCTCTGTTTCTTCTTTCTGCACCCCTCTTCCATCTTTCTGTACCTCTCTTGCCTCTTTCTGCACCCCTGTTCCTTCTTTCTGCACCTCTCCTGCCTGTTTCTGCACCTCTCTTGCCTCTTTCTGCACTTCTCTTGCCTCTTTCTGTACCTCTGTTGCTTCTTTCTGCATCCCTCTTGACTCTTTCTGTACCACTGGTCCCTCTTTCTGCATGTCTCTTCCCTCTCTCTGCACTTCTCTTCACTCTTTCTGCATCCCTCTTGTCTCTTTCTGTGCCTCAATTGCCTCTTTCTGCACCTCTTTTGCTTCTTTCTGCACCTGTCTTGCCTCTTTCTCCATCTCACTTGCCTCTTTCTGCACTTCTCTAACTTTTTTCCGCACCTTTCTTGTTTCTTTCTGCAACTCTCTTGTCTGTTTCATCACTTCTCTTCCTCTTTCTGCACTTCTCTTCCTTCTTTCTGCACCCCTCTTGCCTCTGTCTGTACTTCACTTGCCTCTTTCTGCACCTCTCCTGCCTCTTTCTGCACTTCTCTTCCTTTTATCTGCAACTTTCTTGTTTCTTTCTGCAACTCTCTTGTCTGTTTCATCATTTGTCTTGCTTTTTTCTGCACCTCTGTTGCTTCTTTCTGCACCCCTCTTACCTCTTTCTACACCCCTCTTTGCTCTTTCTGCACCTCTCTTGCCTCTTTCTGTACCCCTGTCCCTCTTTCTGCACCTCTCTTGCCTGTTTCTGTTCATCTCTTGCCTCTTTCTGTACCTCTCTTTCCTCTTTCTGCACCTCTGTTGGTTCTTTCTACACTTCTGTTGCTTCTTTCTGCACTTCTCTTCCTTCTTTCTACACCTCTCGTGCTTCTTTCTCCACCCCTCTTGCCTCTTTCTGCACCCCTCTTCCCTCTTTCTGCACCTCTCTTTTCACTTTCTGCACCCCTGTTCCTTCTTTCTGCAGTTCTCTTACCTCTTTCTGCACCTCCGTTGCTTCTTTCTGCACTTCACTTGCCTTTTCTACACTCCTCTTGCCTCTTTCTGCACCTCTGTTGATTCTTTCTGCACTCCTCTTGCTTCTTTCGGCACCCCTCTTGCCTCTTTCTGCACCCCTGTTCCCTATTTCTGCACCTCTCTTGCCTCTGTCTGCACCCGTGTTCCATCTTGCTGCACCTTGTTTGCCTGTTTGTGCAACTTTCTTGCCTCTTTCTGCAGTTCTCTTGCCTCCTTCAGCACCTATGCTGCTTCTTTGTGCACTTCTCTTGCCTCTTTCTGCACCCCTGTTGCCTCTTTCTGCACCTCTTTTGCCTCTTTCTGCACCTCACTTGCCTCTTTCTGAACCTCTCTTGCCTCTTTCTGCACCTGTCTTGCCTCTTTCTGCACTTCTCTTTCTTTTTTCTGCACCTTTCTTGTTTCTCTCTGCAACTCTCTTGTCTGTTTCATCACTTCTCTTGCTTCTTTCTGCACCTCTGTTGCTTCTTTCAGCACTTCTCTTGCCTCTTTCTGCACATCTTTTGCATGTTTCTGCAACTCTCTTGTCTCTTTCATCAGATCTCTTGCTTCTTACTGCACCTCTGTTGCTTCTTTCTGCACCCCTCTTGCCTCTTTCTGTACCCCTCTTACGTCTTTCTGTACCTCTCTTGCCTCTTTCTGCACCCCTGTTCCCTCTTTCTGCACCTCTCCTGCCGGTTTCTGCACCTCTCTTGCCTTTCTGTACTTCACCTGCCTCTTTCTGCACCTCTGTTGCTTCTTTCTGCACTTCTCTTGCTTCTTTCTGCACCGCTCTTGCCTCTTTCTACACCTCTGTTGCTTCTTTCTGCACTTCTCTTGCTTCTTTCTGCACCTGTCTTGCTTCTTTCTGCACCCCTCTTGCCTCTTTCTGTACCCCTGCTCCCTCTTTCTGCACGTCTCTTTCCTCTTTCTGCACTTCTCTTCCCTCTTTCTGCACCCCTTTTGCCTCTTTCTGCGCCTCACTTGCCTCTTTCTGCACCTCTCTTGCCTCTTTCTGCACCTGTCTTGCCTCTTTCTGCATCTCACTTGCCTCTTTCTGCACTTCTCTTTCTTTTTTTTGCACCTTTCTTGTTTCTTTCTGCAACTCTCTTGTCTGTTTCATCACTTGTCTTGCTTCTTTCTGCACCTCAGTTGCTTCTTTCAGCACTTCTCTTGCCTCTTTATGCACTTATTTTGCCAATTTCTGTAACTCTCTTGTCTCTTTCATCACTTTTCTTCTTTCTGCACCTCTGTTTCTTCTTTCTGCACCCCTCTTCCATCTTTCAGTACCTCTCTTGCCTCTTTCTGCACCCCTGTTCCCTCTTTCTGCACCTCTCCTACCTGTTTCTGCACCTCTATTGCCTCTTTCTGCACTTCTCTTGCCTCTTTCTGTACCTCTGTTGCTTCTTTCTGCATCCCTCTTGACTCTTTCTGTACCTCTGGTCCCTCTTTCTGCACGTCTCTTCCCTCTCTCTGCACTTCTCTTCCCTCTTTCTGCATCCCTCTTGTCTTTTTCTGTGCCTCAATTGCCTCTTTCTGCACCTCTTTTGCTTCTTTCTGCACCTGTCTTGCCTCTTTATCCATCTCACTTGCCTCTTTCTGCACTTCTCTAACTTTTTTCCGCACCTTTCTTGTTTCTTTCTGCAACTCTCTTGTCTGTTTCATCACTTCTCTTCCCTCTTTCTGCACTTCTCTTCCTTCTTTCTGCACCCCTCTTGCCTCTGTCTGTACTTCACTTGCCTCTTTCTGCACCTCTCCTGCCTCTTTCTGCACTTCTCTTCCTTTTATCTGCAACTTTCTTGTTTCTTTCTGCAACTCTCTTGTCTGTTTCATCATTTGTCTTGCTTTTTTCTGCACCCCTCTTGCCTCTTTCTCCACCCCTCTTACCTCTTTCTATACCCCTCTTTGCTCTTTCTGCACCTCTCTTGCCTCTTTCTGTACCCCTGTCCCTCTTTCTGCACCTC
>CAWUFW010025349.1:0-46208 GCA_963921515.1 Calotriton arnoldi
CGGGGGGCGGGGGGGGGGTGTGTGTGTGTGTGTGTGTGTGTGTGTGTGTGTGTGTGTGTGTGTGTGTGTGTGTGTGTGTGTGTGTGTGTGTGTGTGTGTGTGTGTGTGTGTGTGTGTGTGTGTGTGTGTGTGTGTGTGTGTGTGTGTGTGTGTGTGTGTGTGTGTGTGTGTGTGTGTGTGTGTGTGTGTGTGTGTGTGTGTGTGTGTGTGTGTGTGTGTGTGTGTGTGTGTGTGTGTGTGTGTGTGTGTGTGTGTGTGTGTGTGTGTGTGTGTGTGTGTGTGTGTGTGTGTGTGTGTGTGTGTGTGTGTGTGCAGGTGTGTGTGGGTAGTTCCTTCAGGGTTTAGGGCAGTGCAGTGGTGTTTGGGCAATGTAGGGGGTCGTGCTGGGGCTGGTGTTTCAGGGTTTAGGGCAGTACAGTGGTGTTCGGGCAGTGTAGGGGGTCGTGCTGGGACTTGTGTTTCAGGGTTTAGGGCAGTGTAGTGGTGTTCGGGCAGTGTAGGGGGTCTTGCTGGGGCTGGTGTTTCAGGGTTTAGGGCAGTGCAGTGGTGTTCGGGCAGTGTAGGGGGTCGGGCTGGGGCTGGTGTTTCAGGGTTTAGGGCAGTGCAGTGGTGTTCGGGCAGTGTAGGGGGTCGTGCTGGGGCTGGTGTTTCAGGGTTTAGGGTAGTGCAGTGGTGTTTGTGTAGTGTAGGGGGTAGTGTTTTAGGGTTTAGGGTAGTGCAGTGGTGTTTGTGTAGTGTAGGGGGTCGTGCTGGGGGTAGTGTTTTAGGGTTAAGGGTAGTGCAGCGGTGTTTGTGTAGTGTAGGGGGTCGTGTTTTAGGGTTTAGGGTAGTGCAGTGGCCTAAGGGTAGTGTAGGGGGTCGTGCGGGGGGTAGTGTTTTAGGGTTTAGGGTAGTGCAGTGGTGTTTGAGTAGTGTAGGGAGTCGTGCGGGGTAGTGTTTTAGGGTTTAGGGCAGTGCAGTGGTGTTTGGGTAGTGTAGGGGGTCATGCTGGGGGGAGTGTTTTAGGGTTTAGGGCAGTGCAGTGGTGTTTGGGTAGTGTAGGGGGTCGTGCTGGGGGAGTGTTTTAGGGTTTAGGGCAGTGCAGTGGTGTTTGGGTAGTGTAGGGGGTCGTGCTGGAGGGAGTGTTTTAGGGTTTAGGGCAGTGCAGTGGTGTTTGGGTAGTATAGGGGGTTGTGCTGGGGGAGTGTTTTAGGGTTTAGGGCAGTGCAGTGGTGTTTTGATAGTGTAGGGGGTCGTGCTGGGGGGAGTGTTTTAGGGTTTAGGGCAGTGCGGTGGTGTTCGGGTAGTATAGGGGTCGTGCTGGGGGGAGTGTTTTAGGGTTTAGGGCAGTGCAGTGGTGTTCGGGTAGTGTAGGGGGTCATGCTGGGGGGAGTGTTTTAGGGTTTAGGGTAGTGCAGTGGTGTTCGGGTAGTGTAGGGGGTCGTGCTGGGGGGAGTGTTTTAGGGTTTAGGGCAGTGCGGTGGTGTTCGGATAGTGTAGGGGGTCATGCTGGGGGGAGTGTTTTAGGGTTTAGGGCAGTGCAGTGGTGTTCAGGTAGTGTAGGGGGTCGTGCTGGGGGTGGTGTTTTAGGGTTTAGGGCAGTGCAGTGGTGTTCGGGAAATGTAGGGGGTCGTGCTAGGGGTGGTGTTTTAGGGTTTAGGGCAGTGCAGTGGTGTTCGGGCAGTGTAGGGGGTCGTGCTGGGGGTGGTGTTTTAGAGTTTAGGGCAGTGCAGTGGTGTTCGGGCAGTGTAGGGGGTCCTGCTGGGGGTGGTGTTTAGGGTTTAGGGTAGTGCAGTGGTGTTCGGGCAATGTAGGGGGTCTTGCTGGGGGTGATGTTTCAGGATTTAGGGCAGTGGTGTCCGGGCAGTGTAGGGGTCTTACTGGGGGTGGTGTTTCAGGGTTTAGGGCAGTGCAGTGGTGTTCGGGCAGTGTAGGGGGCCGTGCAGGGGGTGGTGTTTCAGGGTTTAGGGCAGTGCAGTGGTGTTTGGGCATTGTAGGGGGTCGTGCTGGGGCTGGTGTTTCAGGGTTTAGGGCAGTGCAGTGGTGTTCGGGCAGTGTAGGGGGTCGTGCTGGGGCTTGTGTTTCAGGGTTTAGGGCAGTGTAGTGGTGTTCGGGCAGTGTAGGGGGTTGTGCTGGGGCTGGTGTTTCAGGGTTTAGGGCAGTGCAGTGGTGTTCGGGCAGTGTAGGGGGTCGTGCTGGGGCTGGTGTTTCAGGGTTTAGGGCAGTGCAGTGGTGTTCGGGCAGTGTAGGGGGTCGTGCTGGGGCTGGTGTTTCAGGGTTTTGGGCAGTGCAGTGGTGTTTGTTTAGTGTAGGGGGTCAGTCTGGGGCTGGTGTTTCAGGGTTTAGGGTAGTGCAGTGGTGTTTGTGTATTGTAGGGGGTAGTGTTTTAGGGTTTAGGGTAGTGCAGTGCTGTTTGTGTAGTGTAGGGGGTCGTGCTGGGGGTAGTGATTTAGGGTTTAGGGTAGTGCAGCGGTGTTTGTGTAGTGTAGGGGGTCGTGTTTAGGGTTTAGGGTAGTGCAGTGGTCTATGGGTAGTGTAGGCGGTCGTGCGGGGGGTAGTGTTTTAGGGTAGTACAGTGGTGTTTGGGTAGTGTAGGGAGTCGTGCGGGGGTAGTGTTTTAGGGTTTAGGGCAGTGCAGTGGTGTTTGGGTAGTGTAGGGGGTCGTGCTGGGGCTGGTTTTTCAGGGTTTAGGGCAGTGCAATGGTGTTCGGGCAGTGTAGGGGGTCGTGCTGGGGCTGGTGTTTCAGGGTTTAGGATAGTGCAGTGGTGTTTGTGTATTGTAGGGGGTAGTGTTTTAGGGTTTTTGGTAGTGCAGTGGTGTTTGTGTAGTGTACGGGGTCGTGCTGGGGGTAGTGTTTAGGGTTTAGGGTAGTGCAGCGGTGTTTGTGTAGTGTAGGGGGTCGTGTTTAGGGCTTAGGTTTGTGCAGTGGTCTATGGGTAGTGTAGGGGTTCGTGCGGGGGGTAGTGTTTTAGGGTAGTGCAGTGGTGTTGGGTAGTGTAGGGAGTCGTGCGGGGGAAGTGTTTTAGGATTTAGGGCAGTGCAGTGGTGTTTGGGTAGTGTAGGGGGTCGTGCTGGAGGGAGTGTTTTAGGGTTTAGGGCAGTGCAGTGGTGTTTGGGTATTGTAGGGGGTCATGCTGGGGGAGTGTTTTAGGGTTTAGGGCAGTGCAGTGGTGTTTTGGTAGTGTAGGGGGTCATGCTGGGGGGAGTGTTTTAGGGTTTAGGGCAGTGCAGTGGTGTTCGGGTAGTATAGGGGGTCGTGCTGGGGGAGTGTTTTAGGGTTAAGGGCAGTGCAGTGGTGTTCGGGTAGTGTAGGGGGTCGTGCTGGGGGGAGTGTTTTAGGGTTTAGGTCAGTGCAGTGGTGTTCGGATAGTGTAGGGGGTCATGCTGGGGGTGGTGTTTTAGGGTTTAGGGCAGTGCAGTTGTGTTCAGGTAGTGTAGGGGGTCATGCTGGGGGTGGTGTTTTAGGGTTTAGGGCAGTGCAGTGGTGTTCGGGAAATGTAGTGGGTCGTGCTGGGGGTGGTGTTTTAGGGTTTAGGGCAGTGCAGTAGTGTTCGGGCAGTGTAGGGGGTCTTGCTGGGGGTGGTATTTTAGGGTTTAGGGGCAGTGGTGTCCGGGCAGTGTAGGGGGTCTTACTGGGGGTGGTGTTTCAGGGTTTAGGGCAGTGCAGTGGTGTTCGGGCAGTGTAGGGGGTCGTGCGTGTGGGTGTTTCAGGGTTTAGGGCAGTGGTATTCGGGCAGTGTAGGGGGTCGTGCGGGGGTGGTGTTTCAGGGTTTAGGGCAGTGCAGTGGTGTTCGGGCAGTGTAGGGGGTCATGCAGGGGTGGTGTTTCAGGGTTTAGGGCAGTGCAGTGGTGTTCGGGCAGTGTAGGGGGTCATGCAGGGGGTGGTGTTTCAGGGTTTAGGGCAGTGCAGTGGTGTTCGGGCATTGTAGGGGGTCGTGCTGGGGCTGGTGTTTCAGGGTTTAGGGCAGTGCAGTGGTGTTCGGGCAGTGTAGGGGGTCGTGCTGGGGCTGGTGTTTCAGTGTTTAGGGCAGTGCAGTGGTGTTTGGGCAGTGTAGGGGGCCGTGCTGGGGCTGGTGTTTCAGGGTTTTGGGCACTGCAGTGGTGTTTGTTTAGTGTAGGGGGTCGTGCTGGGGCTGCGGCTGGTGTGTCAGGGTTTAGGGTAGTGCAGTGGTGTTTGTGTATTGTAGGGGGTAGTGTTTTAGGGTTTAGGGTAGTGCAGTGGTGTTTGTGTAGTGTAGGGGGTCGTGCTGGTGGTAGTGTTTTAGGGTTTAGGGTAGTGCAGCGGTGTTTGTGTAGTGTAGGGGATCGTGTTTTAGGGTTTAGGGTAGTGCAGTGGTCTATGGGTAGTGTAGGGGGTCGTGCGGGGGGTAGTGTTTTAGGGTTTAGGGTAGTGCAGTGGTGTTTGGGTAGTGTAGGGAGTCGTGCGGTGGTAGTGTTTTAGGGTTTAGGGCAGTGCAGTGGTGTTAGGGTAGTGTAGGGGGTCGTGCTGGGGGGAGTGTTTTAGGGTTTAGGGCAGTGCAGTGGTGTTCGGATAGTGTAGGGGGTCATGCTGGGGGTGGTTTATTAGGGTTTAGGGAATGCAGTGGTGTTCAGGTAGTGTAGGGGGTCGTGCTGTGGGTGGTGTTTTAGGGTTTAGGGCAGTGCAGTGGTGTTCGGGCAGTGTAGGGGGTCCTGCTAGGGGTGGGGTTTTAGGGTTTAGGGTTTAGGGCAGTGCAGTGGTGTTCGGGCAGTGTAGGGGGTCTTGCTGGGGGTGGTGTTTCAGGGTTTAGGGCAGTGGTGTCCGGGCAGTGTAGGGGATCTTACTGGGGGTGGTGTTTCAGGGTTTAGGGCAGTGCAGTGGTGTTCGGGCAGTGTAGGGGGTCGTGCTGGGGGTGGTGTTTCAGGGTTTAGGGCAGTGCAGTGGTGTTCGGGCAGTGTAGGGGGTCGTGCGGGGGTGGTGTGTCAGGGTTTAGGGCAGTGCAGTGGTGTTCAGGCAGTGTAGGGGGTCATGCGGGGGTGGTGTTTCAGGGTTTAGGGCAGTGCAGTGGTGTTTGGGCAGTGTAGGGGTCGTGCAGGGGTGGTGTTTCAGGGTATAGGGCAGTGCAGTGGTATTCGGGCAGTGTAGGGGGTCGTGCAGGGGTGGTGTTTCAGGGTTTAGGGCAGTGCAGTGGTGTTCGGGCAGTGTAGGGGGTCGTGCTGGGGCTGGTGTTTCAGGGTTTAGGGCAGTGCAGTGGTGTTCGGGCAGTGTAGGGGGTCGTGCTGGGGCTGGTGTTTCAGGGTTTAGGGCAGTGCAGTGGTGTTCGGGCAGTGTAGGGGGTCGTGCTGGGGCTGGTGTTTCAGGGTTTAGGGCAGTGCAGTGGTGTTCGGGCAGTGTAGGGGGTCGTGCTGGGGCTGGTGTTTCAGTGTTTAGGGCAGTGCAGTGGTGTTCGGGCAGTGTAGGGGGCCGTGCTGGGGCTGGTGTTTCAGGGTTTTGGGCAGTGCAGTGGTGTTTGTTTAGTGTAGGGGGTCGTGCTGGGGCTGGGGCTGGTGTGTCAGGGTTTAGGGTAGTGCAGTGGTGTTTGTGTATTGTAGGGGGTAGTGTTTTAGGGTTTAGGGTAGTGTAGTGGTGTTTGTGTAGTGTAGGGCGTCATGCTGGTGGTAGTGTTTTAGGGTTTAGGGTAGTGCAGCGGTGTTTGTGTAGTGTAGGGGGTTGTGTTTTAGGGTTTAGGTTAGTGCAGTGGTCTATGGGTAGTGTAGGGGGTCGTGCGGGGGGTAGTGTTTTAGGGTTTAGGGTAGTGCAGTGGTGTTTGGGTAGTGTAGGGAGTCGTGCGGGGTAGTGTTTTAGGGTTTAGGGCAGTGCAGTGGTGTTTGGGTAGTGTAGGGGGTCGTGCTGGGGGAGTGTTTTAGGGTTTAGGGCAGTGCAGTGGTGTATGGGTAGTGTAGGGGTCGTGCTGGGGGAGTATTTTAGGGTTTAGGGCAGTGCAGGTGTGTTTGGGTAGTGTAGGGGGTCATGTTGGGGGGAGTGTTTTAGGGTTTAGGGCAGTGCAGTGGTATTTGGGTAGTGTAAGGGGTCATGCTGGGGGAGTGTTTTAGGGTTTAGGGCAGTGCAGTGGTGTTTTGGTAGTGTAGGGGATCGTGCTGGGGGAGTGTTTTAGGGTTTAGGGCAGTGCAGTGGTGTTCGGGTAGTATAGGGGGTCGTGCTGGGGGAGTGTTTTAGGGTTGAGGGCAGTGCAGTGGTGTTCGGGTAGTGTAGGGGGTCGTGCTGGGGGGAGTGTTTTAGGGTTTAGGGTAGTGCAGTGGTGTTCGGGTAGTGTAGGGGGTCGTGCTGGGGGGAGTGTTTTAGGGTTTAGGTCAGTGCAGTGGTGTTCGGATAGTGTAGGGGGTCATGCTGGGGGTGGTGTTTTAGGGATTAGGGCAATGCAGTGGTGTTCAGGTAGTGTAGGGGGTCGTGCTGAGGGTGGTGTTTTAGGGTTTAGGGCAGTGCAGTGGTGTTCGGGAAATGTAGGGGGTCGTGCTGTGGGTGGTGTTTTAGGGTTTAGGGCAGTGCAGTGGTGTTTGGGCAGTGTAGGGGGTCGTGCTGTGGGTGGTGTTTTAGGGTCTAGGGCAGTGCAGTGGTGTTCGGGCAGTGTAGGGGGTCCTGCTAGGGGTGGTGTTTTAGGGTTTAGGGCAGTGCAGTGGTGTTCGGGCAGTGTAGGGGGTCTTGCTGGGGGTGGTGTTTCAGGGTTTAGGGCAGTGGTGTCCGGGCAGTGTAGGGGATCTTACTGGGGGTGGTGTTTCAGGGTTTAGGGCAGTGCAGTGGTGTTTGGGCAGTGTAGGGGGTCGTCCTGGGGTGGTGTTTCAGGGTTTAGGGCAGTGCAGTGGTGTTCGGGCAGTGTAGGGTGTCGTGCGGGGGTGGTGTGTCAGGGTTTAGGGCAGTGCAGTGGTGTTCAGGCAGTGTAGGGGGCCATGCGGGGGTGGTGTTTCAGGGTTTAGGGCAGTGCAGTGGTGTTTGGGCAGTGTAGGGGGTCGTGCAGGGGTGGTGTTTCAGGGTTTAGGGCAGTGCAGTGGTATTCGGGCAGTGTAGGGGGTCGTGCAGGGGTTGGTGTTTCAGGGTTTAGGGCAGTGCAGTGGTGTTTGGGCAGTGTAGGGGGTCGTGCTGGGGCTGGTGTTTCAGGGTTTAGGGCAGTGCAGTGGTGTTCGGGCAGTGTAGGGGGTCGTGCTGGTGTTTCAGGGTTTAGGGCAGTGCAGTGGTGTTCGGGCAGTGTAGGGGTCGTGCTGGGGCTGGTGTTTCAGGGTTTAGGGCAGTGCAGTGGTGTTCGGCAGTGTAGGGGGTCGTGCTGGGGCTGGTGTTTCAGGGTTTTGGGCAGTGCAGTGGTGTTCGGGCAGTTTAGGGGGTCGTGCTGTGGATGGTATTTCAGGGTTTAGGGCAGTGCAGTGGTGTTCGGGCAGTGTAGGGGGTCGTGCTGGGGGTGGTGTTTCAGGGTTTAGGGCAGAGCAGTGGTGTTCGGGCAGAGTAGGGGGTCGTGCTGGGGGTGGTGTTTAGGGTTTAGGGCAGTGCAGTGGTGTTCGGGCAGTGTAGGTGGTCATGCTGGGGGTAGTGTTTCAGGGTTTAGGGCAGTGCAGTGGTGTTTGGGCAGTGTAGGGGGTCGTGCAGGGGTGGTGTTTCAGGGTTAGGGGGATCATGCAGGGGGTGGTGTTTAAGGGTTTAGGGCAGTGCAGTGGTGTTCGGGCAGTGTAGGGGGTCTTGCTGGGGGTGGTGTTTCATGGTTTAGGGCAGTGGTGTTCGGGCAGTGTAGGGGGTCTTGCTGGGGGTGGTGTTTCAGGGTTTAGGGCAGTGCAGTGGTATTCGGGCAGTGTAGGGGGTCGTGCTGGGGCTGGTGTTTCAGGGTATAGGGCAGTGCAGTGGTGTTCGGGCAGTGTAGGGGGTCGTGCTTGGGCTGGTGTTTCAGGGTTTAGGGCAGTGCAGTGGTGTTCGGGCAGTGTAGGGGGTCGTGCTGGGGCTGGTGTTTCAGGGTTTAGGGCAGTGCAGTGGTGTTCGGGCAGTGTAGGGCATCGTGCTGGGGCTGGTGTTTCAGGGTTTAGGGCAGTGCAGTGGTGTTCGGGCAGTGTAGGGGGTCATGCTGGGGCTGGTGTTTCAGGGTTTTGGGCAGAGCAGTGGTGTTCGGGCAGTGTAGGGGGTTGTGATGTGGATGGTGTTTAAGGGTTTAGGGCAGTGCAGTGGTGTTCAGGCAGTATAGGGGTCTTGCTGGGGATGGCGTTTCAAGGTTTAGGGCAGTGGTGTTTGGGCAGTGTAGGGGGTCTTGCTGGGGGTGATGTTTCAGGGTTTAGGGCAGTGAAGTAGTGTTCGGGCAGTGTAGGGGGTCTTGCTGGGGGTAGTGTTTCAGGGTTTAGGGCAGTGCAGTGGTGTTCAGGCAGTGTAGGGGGTCGTGCTGGGGGTGGTGTTTCAGGGTTTAGGGCAGTGCAGTGGTGTTTGGGCAGTGTAGGGGGTCATGCTGGGGGTGGTGTTTCAGGGTTTAGGGCAGTGCAGTGGTGTTCGGGCAGTGTAGGGGGTCGTGCTGGGGCTGGTGTTTCAGGGTTTAGGGCAGTGCTGTGGTGTTCGGCAGTGTAGGGGTTGTGCTGGGAGTGGTGTTTCAGGGTTTAGGGCAGTGCAGTGGTTTTCGGGCAGTGTAGGGGGTCGTGCTGGGGCTGGTGTTTCAGGGTTTAGGGCAGTGCAGTGGTGTTCGGGCAGTGTAGGGGGTCGTGCTGGGGCTAGTGATTTAGGGCAGTGCAGTGGTGTTCCGGCAGTGTAGGGGGTCATGCTGTGGGTGGTGTTTCAGGGTTTAGGGCAGTGCAGTGGTGCTCGGGCAGTGTAGGGGGTCTTGCTGGGGGGTGTTTCAGGGTTTAGGGCAGTGGTGTTCAGGCAGTGTAGGGGGTCTTGCTAGGAGTGATGTTTCAGGGTTTAGGGCAGTGCAGCTTGGTTTGGGCAGTGTAGCGGGTCTTGCTGGGTGTAGTGTTTCAGGGTTTAGGGCAGTGCAGTGGTGTTTGGGCAGTGTAGGGGGTCGTGCAGGGGGTGGTGTTTCAGGGTTTAGGGCAGTGCAGTGGTGTTCGGGCAGTGTAGGGGTCGTTCTGGGGGTAGTGTTTCAGGGTTTAGGGCAGTGCAGTGGTGTTCGGGCAGTCTAGGGGGTCATGCTGGGGGTGGTGTTTCAGGGTTTAGGTCAGTGCAGTGGTGTTCGGACAGTGTAGGGGGTCATGCTGGGGTAGTGTTTTAGGGTTTAGGGCAGTGCAGTGGTGTTCGTGCAGTGTAGGGGGTCGTGCTGGAGTAGTGTTTTAGGGTTTAGGGCAGTGCAGTGGTTTAGGGCAGTGCAGTGGTGTTTGTGTAGTGGGCAGCGCATGCGATGCGTCGCTAGGTGAGACCTAAAACGCATTGCACCAAGATGGCTGCCAACACTTCCTGAATTGAAGTGTTGGCAGCCAATTAGAGCCAAGCTTGTGCTTGTGTAGTTTGGTCCCGCCCAGATATATAAAGATTTTTTTCCTTTAATATCTCGAAAACTACTGAACGGATTTACACCATTTAAAAAAAGGGCGCTTTCTGAACCAAGCACTACCTTTTTGCCAAATTTGGTGTAATTCCGTTCAGCTGTTTTGGCTGTAACCGTGTCTAAAGTTTCCTTTGGGAAATTGATTTTTGACCTCTATTTTTTGAATTTCTCAGGAACTACTGAACGGAATTACACCATTTAAAAAAGGGCGCTTTCTGAACCAAGGGCTACCTTTTTGCCAAATTTGGTGTAATTCCGTTCAGCAGTTCGGGCTGCAGCCGTGTCTAAAGTTTCCTATGGGAAATAACATGGGGAAAATGCGTTTTGGGACCCCCCTTTTTTTCTCGGCCCCTGCTTGACGAATCATCCCGAAACTTTCAGGATAGGAGCTGACCGGAGCGCCCCACTAGTTATGAAAATTTCGCAAAGATTCGTCATCCGGCGCCAAAGTTATTGGGAAAAGAATAAACGATTTCCCTATGGAAACTAGGTCCTAACTATAACTATCTACTGGCGACCGCCAGTAGATTATATATATATATATATATATATTCACTTAAAAAATCATAGGTTTCAGGCACGTTATAGTTAGAAATTAGCATTTAAAAAACCTTTGAAATTCACTGAAAAAACCATAGGTTTCAGACACGTTATAGTTAACTATGCCTACAGAGGTAGGACATGTGAAGAAAGAAGAAAAAACGCACAGAAAGAAGCAAAAGATGTGCAGAAAGAACCAACAGAGGAGCAGAAAGAGTCCTTGTTGCAAAATCATCCTGTGCCCACAACTTTTTCAGACGGGTACTGGTGGTAACTGACTCTGACTAACCAGAGCCAGTGCTATGCTAAAAGACACTTAGAATACAGTGAAAACACCTACATACACTAGGGAACACTATGCGTTGGGGTACCCCTGTGATTAGCATGACCTCCTCTGCAAGGCCCTAGTACATAATAGGGCAGGGGATTAAAACTACCTCTTAAAACGCGCTACAGGGCGCGTTTGCACAGTGGTGAAGGGAGGGGGCCTGAGGTGACATGTGTGCAAACGCACCCGTGGCGCGTTTTAAATTGCGGGATTAAGTCCCCTTGAATTCTGAGGGTCCCTGGGGCCCAACTAGCCCCCCAGGTACCTACAGTTAGGACCACAGAGCTGAGTTGCAGAGAGGCGTTCCGAGGCCACGCACCTTTTTTCACCTCTCTGCAACGCAACTCTGTTGTGCTTACTGAAGGTACCTGGTGGGCTAGTTGGCCCCCAGGGTCCCTCAGGATTCAAAGGGAATTAATTCCCCAACTTAAAACGCACCACAGGGCGTGTTTGTGCACATGTCACCTGAGGCCCCGCCCCTCCCTTCACCACTGTGCAAACGCGCCCCGTGGTGCGTTTTAAGTTGGGGGATTAGGTCACCTTGAATCCTGAGGGTCCCTGGGGCCCAACTAGCCCACTAGGTACTTCCAGTAAGCACCACAGGCCTGCGTTGCAACGCCTGTAACAAATTGTGCAGTTGTGTTTAGGTAGTGAAGAGGGTCGTGCTGGGGTAGTGTTTTAGGGTTTAGGGTAGTGCAGTGGTGTTTGTGTAGTGTAGGGGTCATGCTGGGGGTAGATTTAGGGTTTAGGGTAGTGCAGTGGTGTTTGGGTAGTGTAGGGAGTCGTGCTGGGGGAGTGTTTTAGGGTTTAGGGTAGTGCAGTGGTGTTTGGGTAGTGTAGGGGGTCGTGCTGGGGGTAGTGTTTTAGGGTTTAGGGTAGTGCAGTGGTGTTTGGGTAGTGTAGGGGGTCGTGCTGGGGTAGTGATTTAGGGTAGTGCAGTGGTGTTTGGGTAGTGTAGGGGGTACTGCTGGGGGAAGTGTTTTAGGGTTTAGGTTAGTGCAGTGGTGTTTTGGTAGTGTAGGGGTACTGCTGGTGGTAGTGTTTTAGGGTTTAGGGTAGTGCAGTGGTGTTTGTGTAGTGTAGGGGGTAGTGTTTTAGGGTTTAGGGTAGTGCAGTGGTGTTTGTGTAGTGTAGGAGGTCGTGTTTTAGGGTTTAGGGTAGTGCAGTGGTCTTTGGGTAGTGTAGGGAGTCGTGCGGGGGTAGTGTTTTAGGGTTTAGGGTAGTGTAGGGGGTCATGCGGGGGTAGTGTTTTAGGGATTAGGGTAGTTCATTGGTGTTTGGATAGTGTAGGGGTCATGCGGGGGTAGTGTTTTAGGGTTTAGGGCAGTGCAGTGGTGTTCAGGTAGTGTAGGGGGTCGTGCTGGGGGAGTGTTTTAGGGTTTAGGGCAGTGCAGTGGTGTTCGGGTAGTGTAGGGGGTCGTGCTGGGGGAGTGTTTGAGGGTTTAGGGCAGTGCAGTCGTGTTCGGGTAGTGTAGGGGGTTGTGCTGGGGGTAGTATTTTAGGGTTTAGGGTAGTGCAGTGGTGTTCGGGCAGTGTAGGGGGTCGTGCTGGGGGTGGTGTTTCAGGGTTTAGAGCAGTGCAGTGGTGTTCGGGCAGTGTAGGGGGTGGTGTTTCAGGGTTTAGGGCAGTGCAGTGGTGTTCGGGCAGTGTAGGGGGTCGTGCAGGGGGTGGTGTTTCAGGGTTTAGGGCAGTGGTGTTCGGGCAGTGTAGGGGGTCGTGCTGGGGGTGGTGTTTCAGGGTTTGGGGCAGTGCAGTGGTGTTCGAGCAGTAAAGGGGGTCATGCTGGGGGTGGTGTTTCAGGGTTTAGGGCAGTGCAGTGGTGTTCGGGCAGTGTAGGGGGCGGTGCAGGGGGTAGTGTTTCAGGGTTTAGGGCAGTGCAGTGGTGTTCGGGCAGTGTAGGGGGTGCTGCAGGGGGTGGTGTTTCAGGGTTTAGGACAGTACAGTGGTGTTCGGGCAGTGTAGGGGGTCATGCTGGGGCTGGTGTTTTAGGGTTTAGGGCAGTGCAGTGGTGTTCGAGCAGTGTAGGGGGTTGTGCTGGGGCTGGTGTTTCAGGGTTTAGGGCAGTGCAGTGGTGTTCGGGCAGTGTAGGTGGTCGTTCTGGGGCTGGTGTTTCAGGGTTTAGGGCAGTGCAGTGGTGTTCGGGCAGTGTAGGGGTCTTGCTGGGGCTGGTGTTTCAGGGTTTAGGGCAGTGCAGTGGTGTTCGGGCAGTGTAGGGGGTCGTGCTGGGGGTGGTGTTTCAGGGTTTAGGGCAGTGCAGTGGTGTTTGGGCAGTGTAGGGGGTCATGCTGGGGCTAGTGTTTCAGGATTTAGGGCAGAGCAATGGTGTTCAGGCAGTGTAGGGGGTTTTGCTGGAGGTGGTGTTTCAGGGTTTAGGGCAGTGCAGTGGTGTTCGTGCAGTGTAGGGGGTGGTGTTTCAGGGTTTAGGGCAGTGGTGTTCAGGCAGTGTAGGGGGTCTTGCTGGGGTTGATGTTTCAGGGTTTAGGGCAGTGCAGTGGTGTTCGAGCAGTGTAGGGGGTCCTGCTGGGGGTGGTGTTTCAGGGTTTAGGGCAGTGCAGTGGTGTTCCGGCAGTGTAGGAGGTCGTGCAGGGGGTGGTGTTTCAGGGTTTAGGGCAGTGCAGTGGTGTTCGGGCAGTGTAGGGGGTCGTGCTGGGGGTGGTGTTTCAGGGTTTAGGGCAGTGCAGTGGTGTTCGGGCAGTGTAGGGTGTCGTGCTGCGGGGTGGTGTTTCTGGGTTTAGGGCAGTGCAGTGGTGTTCGGGCAGTGTAGGGGGTCGTGCAGGGGGTGGTGTTTCAGGGTTTAAGGCAGTGCAGTGGTGTTTGGGCAGTGTAGGGGGTCGTGCAGGGGGTGGTGTTTCAGGGTTTAGGGCAGTGCAGTGGTGTTCGGCCAGTGTAGGTGGTCTTGCTGGGGGTGGTGTTTCAGGCTTTAGTGCAGTGGTGTTCGGGCAGTGTAGGGGGTCTTCCTGGGGGTGGTGTTTCAGGGTTTAGGGCAGTGCAGTGGTGTTCGGGCAGTGTAGGGGGTCTTGCTGGGGCTGGTGTTTCAGGGTTTAGGGCAGTGCAGTGGTGTTCGGGCAGTGTAGGGGGTCATGCTGGGGCTGGTGTTTGAGGGTTTAGGGTAGTGCAGTGGTGTTCGGGCAGTGTAGGGAGTCGTGCTGGGGCTGGTGTTTCAGGGTTTAGGGCAGTGCAGTGGTTTTCAGGCAGTGTAGGCGGTCGTGCTGGGGCTGGTGTTTCAGGGTTTAGGGCAGTGCAGTGGTGTTCGGGCAGTGTAGGGGGTCGTGCTGGGGGTTGTGTTTCAGGGTTTAGGGCAGTGCAGTGGTGTTCGGGCAGTGTAGGGGGTCGTGCTGGGGCTGGTGTTTCATGGTTTAGGGCAGTGCAGTGGTGTTCGGGCAGTGTAGGGGGTCGTGCTGGGGGTGGTGTTTCAGGGTTTTGGGCAGTGCAGTGGTGTTAGGGCAGTGTATGGGGTCATGCTGGGGGTGGTGTTTCAGGGTTTAGGGCAGTGCAGTGGTGTACGGGCAGTGTAGGGGGTCTTGCTGGGGGTGGTGTTTCAGGGTTTAGGGCAGTGGTGTTCGGGCAGTGTAGGGGGTCTTGCTGGGGGTACTGTTTCGGGGTTTAGGGCAGTGCAGTGGTGTTCGTGCAGTGTAGGGGGTCGTGCTGGGGGTGGTGTTTCAGGGTTTAGGGCAGTGCAGTAGTGTTCAGGCAGTGTAGGGGATCGTGCAGGGGGTGGTGTTTCAGGGTTTAGGGCAGTGCAGTGGTGTTCGGGCAGTGTAGGGGGTCATGCTGGGGGTGGTGTTTCAGGGTTTAGGGCAGTGCAGTGGTGTTCGGGCAGTGCAGGGGGTCGTGCAGGGGTGGTGTTTCAGGGTTTAGGGCAGTGCAGTGGTGTTCGGGCAGTGTAGGGGTCGTGCTGGGGCTGGTGTTTCAGGGTTTAGGGCAGTGCAGTGGTGTTCGGGCAGTGTAGGAGGTCTTGCTGGGGGTGGTGTTTCAGGGTTTAGGGCTGTGGTGTTCGGGCAGTGTAGGGGTCTTGCTGGGGGTGGTGTTTTAGGGTTTAGGGCAGTGCAGTGGTGTTCGGGCAGTGTAGGGGGTCATGCAGGGGTAGTGTTTCAGGGTTTAGGGCAGTGCAGTGGTGTTCGGGCAGTGTAGGGGGTCGTGCTGGGGTGGTGTTTCAGGGTTTAGGGCAGTGCAGTGGTGTTCGGGCAGTGTAGGGGGTCGTGCTGGGGGTGGTGTTTCAGGGTTTAGGGCAGTGGAGTTCGGGCAGTGTAGGGGGTCATGCTGGGGTGGTGTTTCAGGGTTTAGGGCAGTGCAGTGGTGTTCAGGCAGTGTAGGGGGTCATGCTGGGGGTGGTGTTTCAGGGTTTAGGGCAGTGCAGTGGTGTTCGGGCAGTGTAGGGGGTCGTGCTAGGGTATGTGTTTCAGGGTTTAGGGCAGTGCAGTGGTGTTCGGGCAGTGTAGGGGGTCGTGCAGGGGCTGGTGTTTCAGGGTTTAGGGCAGTGCAGTGGTGTTTGGGTAGTGTAGGGGGTCATGCTGGGGGTAGTGTTTTAGGGTTTAAGGTAGTGCAGTGGTGTTTGTGTAGTGTAGGGGGTCATGCTGGGGGTAGTGTTTTAGGGTTTAGGGTAGTGCAGTGGTGCTTGTGTAGTGTAGGGGTCGTGCTGGGGTAGTGTTTTAGGGTTTAGGGTAGTGCAGTGGTGTTTGTGTAGTGTAGGGGTCATGTTTTAGGGTAGTGCAGTGGTGTTTGGTTAGTGTAGGGGGTCGTGCTGGGGGTAGTGTTTTAGGATTTAGGTTAGTGCAGTGGTGTTGGGGTAGTGTTTTAGGGTTTAGGGTAGTGCAGTGGTGTTTGTGTAGTGTAGGGGGTCATGCTGGGGGTAGTGTTTTAGGGTTTTGGATAGTGCAGTGGTGCTTGTGTAGTGTAGGGGTCGTGCTGGGGTAGTGTTTTAGGGTTTAGGGTAGTGCAGTGGTGTTTTTGTAGTGTAGGGGGTCATGTTTTAAGATGCAACGCTCCAATACCTGACCAGTCTGCACTACATAAAACTGCAAAAAACTAAAAATAAAAAGTGTTTTGCACACTTTTGTCATTGGGCTATATGTGGGCTACATCTGGGTAATATTTGTGCTACATTTGGGCTCTTTTTTCACTGGTGGCCATCTTGGAAGACTTCTTTGTTATGAAGTTTCCTAATTTCCTCATTTACTGCAGTCTCCTCAGTAGGAAATGCTTTCAGTTTTTTACTTTGATTCCATCAAGAAGGCATTCAGATGTGTCACACATTTGCCATAAATTCAGAATGTTATTACTCTAGTTGTTCATTAGATCACTGTAGTAAAGCTACTGCTCACCAAGGAGTTAACTGGAAGTCTACTGCTGGTATTGAAAGTGATTGTTTCAGTCTGCATGTCAGAATTTTCTAATGAAATAGAAGAGGATTTGAGATCTCACTTAAAACATGCACTACATTTTTTTTGCAGCACTAACCATAATTTCTATTTCAAAATGAACCCCTTCATTTTGTTCCTTTTTAAATTAAATGTTTTAAGTGTTACCAGTTTATTCCAATCAAGATGGCTTCAGGTGTGCCATACTTTTGTCATAAGTAAGGCTGTTAGCACTCTAGTTGTTCTTTAGAACACTCTGGGAAGCTGCAGTAGAACACAAAGGCATCAACTGACAGGCTGCTCCTGTTGAAATATAACAGGAAGATATTTGAGATCTCACTTAAAACATGTCCTAATTTTTCTTTCTACAGCACTAACCATAATTTCTATGGCAAAATGAACCCCCTCATTTTGTTCCTTTTTAAATTAAATGTTTTAAGTGTTACCAGTTTATTCCAATCAAGATGGCTTCAGGTGTGCCATACTTTTGTCATAAGTAAGGCTGTTAGCACTCTAGTTGTTCTTTAGAACACTCTGGGAAGCTGCAGTAGAACACAAAGGAATCAACTGACAGTCTCTGCCCTTGTTGGATGTACATGTTTTACTGAGAATGTCAGACTTCATTCTCACATGACTGAGAAAGATAATGTGAATTTACAGAAAATATGCTCTCATTTTAGCTTCTGGGGCACCTTCCAAAACTGTATGGGACAATCATGTGAAAATAGTTTTCTCTCAAACATGATTCATGATATCCCAGCAGAAGGTTTTTCACAGGGTAAAATCACCTTAGAACACACCACAATTCCTGAAATTAGTATGGTACCATCAACAAATGAATTCTAATGTAACTAAAGTCTGTTATCACCCTTTATAGTTCTCCTTTTGGTAACCCTCAAAATCTTCGATTCACTACAATGCATTTCAAAGGGGTACTATCATTTATATTGGTCCCAAGATGGCTGCCAGCAATTCCAGGATGAAGTCCTGACAGCCAATCAGATCTCACGATGACATGTGTGGTTAGGCTCGGCCCAGATATATATGTGTTTTTACTTTTGATTTTCTCAGCAACTACTGAACGGATTTACACCATTTAACAAAAGGGTTCTTTTGAACCAAGAACTACCTCTTTGCCAAATTTGGTGTAATTCCGTTCAGCAGTTCGGGCTGTAGCCTTGCATAAAGTTTCCTATGGGAAATTGATTTTTTGACTCTTATTTTTTTAATTTCTCCGCAACTACTGAACGGATTTACACCATTTAACAAAAAGGGTTCTTTCTGAACCAAGAACTACCTCTTTGCCAAATTTGGTGTAATTCCGTTCAGCAGTTCGGGCTGTAGCCGTGTCTAAAGTTTCCTATGGGAAAATGAATGGGGAAAACACGTTTTGGGACCCCCCTTTTTTCTCGGCTCCCGCTTGACGAATCACCCTGAGACTTTCAGGGTAGGAGCGGACCGGAGCGGGCCATAAAGTTTGAACATTTCGCGAAGATTCGTCAACCGACGCAAGAGTTATTTCAAATAGAATGTCGCGGATTTCCTATGGAAAATAGGTCCTAACTATAACTATCTACTTGCGACCGCCAGTAGATAATATATATATATATATATATATATATATATATATATATATATATATATATATATATATATAAATATATATATACATATATGTATACAGTTATAGTTACCTGAGCTAACTATAACTTATGAACCCGGAATGCACTGCTTATGACCTCACATATTATATCACTCATGACATGGTCAGTGACATCACTGATGGCATTATCCACAGACCCACTCACACATCCACACAACTACAGACACACCCAGTCACTCATCCATACAGACACTCACACACCTACTCACTCACTGATACAGCCACTCGTGCATACACCCACTCACACAGCCACTCACTCACCTAAAAGGTTACTCGCACCACCACTCACTTACCCACACACCTACTCACACAGCCAGTCACTTAGCCATACAGCTACTCACACATCCACTCACTCACCCACAAAGCCTCTCGTAGAGCCACTCACTAAACCATACAACCACTCCAACACCCACTCACTCAGCCATACAGCCACTCACACAGACACACACTCTCCAATACAGGTACTCACACACCCACTCATGTATCCAAACACCCAATTAAACAGCCTCTCACTCACCCAGTCACTCATCCATGCAGCCATTGACACAGATACTCAGTCACCCATATAGCCAATCACACACCTACTCACTCACCAATACAGTCACTCACACAGCCCCTCACTCACCCATACAACTACCCACACATCTACTTATTAACCCACACAGCCACTCACCACCCACTCACACACTCATGCAGCCACTCAGACCCCCACTCACACACAGATACAGACAGTCACACAGCCACTCACATAATATATGTCAGAAATAGTATCAGAGTTTAGTAGTACAAAAAGTATTTTAATTTATCTTATGTAGTAGCTTAGAATATATGTTTAAGACTCGTAAGGTCCAATTCACAAACTTAATCTGAGACGAAAGCCTAACTTTATGACTTTTGGTATTCACATATGGCATTTATGAGTAGTAAAGTTAGACTTTTGTCTCAGTTTAACTTACGCTTTGTTCATAAATCTAACTAAGACAAAACTTAAGTTAAACTGAGACAAGAGTCTAACTTTACTCCTTGTAAATGCTGTGAATACAAAAAGTCATAAAGTCTTTCGTCTCAGTTTACCTTTGTGAATCGGGCTCATAAACTTTTAGAAAACACTCACAATCACTGGACGATGTCATCAGTGATGTCCTTTGAGATGTCATTAGTGATTTCCCTGACAATGTCATGAGTGATGTAATATGTGAGGTCATAAGCAGTGCATTGTGGGTGCGTAAATTATAGTTATCGCACAAAACTATAACTGCTGAAATTCTATGGTTTTGTACATGTACAGAGCCTTATTATAACTTCCCTGTAACCTTTGGTTTTTCTCAGTGGATTTGTAAGGCTTTTTTAATGCTATGGCAGTGAATTTATCAGTTTTTTTTAATGTTACTGCCTAACTATAATGTCTATGTAACTTTGGATTTTTTTAGTGAATATATATATATATATATATATATTTATATATATATATGTGTGTGTGCGTGTGTATATAAATATATATTATCTACTGGCGGTCGCCAGTAGATAGTTATAGTTAGGACCTATTTTCCATAGGAAATCCGCAACATTCTATTTGAAATAACTCTTGCGTCGGTTGACGAATCTTCGCGAAATTTTCAAACTTTATGGCCCGCTCCGGTCCGCTCCTACCCTGAAAGTTTCGGGGTGATTCGTCAAGCGGGGGCCGAGAAAAAAGGGGGGTCCCAAAACGTGTTTTCCCCATGTTATTTCCCACGTCATGGTTTTTTCAGTGAATATATATATATATATATATATATATATATATATATATATATATATATATATATATATATATATATATATATATATATATATATATATATATATATCTTGAAGATGAAGGATCACAAGAAAACAACAGCCAGCCAGGGCAAAAATCTGGATCCCAAAGGATACAATGAGTCACAAAGAAATAAAATATCCAAGAAAGAAGTGACTCAAACAGATAGATTCACCAAAGAACAAAAATATATTTCCACTACAACGTTTCAGCTTCGCCTTCCTCAGGTAGTACAAGATGGTTTGCTCAGTGGCTGCACAGATGACACATGTGACAGATGTGTCATCTGTGCAGCCACTGAGCAAACCATCTTGTACTACCTGAGGAAGGCGGAAGCTGAAACGTTGTAGTGGAAATATATTTTTGTTCTTTGGTGAATCTATCTGTTTGAGTCACTTCTTTCTTGGATATATATTATATATATATATATATATATATATATATATATATATATATATATATATATATATATATATATATACAAACATCAGTTCCGGTTTAAAAACAGGCTGTCACACGGGCGGTCTGGGTCGGGTCGCCAGATAGCCCAATTATATAACAAGTCTTCCTACTGCTGCGTAGGAAACACCCAGACACTTCAAATAGCTCAAAAGAGAGTGTTTAATGGCAAAACGACGCGTTTCGGCTTACGCCTTCATCACGGTCAACAAACAAACTAAGTCTCGCTTCCATTTTAAAGTTAATTCACATAATCATAGAAAGCGGACTACACCCAAATACTGTGAACCTTTTACCAATGTGAAAAACATGGAAAACATCATAGCATAAATACAGGTCTGTTGCAACAAATGTCATGCTAACAAATAAAGATAAATATTCTAAAAAACAACAAACAATTCATATCGTCATTTTTAAATATCTTATTGGAATATTTTCGACTGTTATACTCAAATTGATTGTCTGAACAATTTACAGAAAAACAACACCTAATAAATACTTTCAAATGCATCAAGCGTCAATTCTATGTATTTAAATTCAATAAATCTTTATCGGTGTCATCGCGGTGACATGAAAACAAGAAAGGAACTACCCTACTCAACGTAACTACTACGGCGGCCATCTTGACCGTATACAATATATAAATATACAAGTACCAAATTGTAAATACAATGTTAAATACAAGCATAAACGTGGGGCCAATTCATTGAGTATGATTGATTCCATATTGCCGCACTACTGTATTCAAATAAAGCCCAAGTGGGCAAATGTGATTGTTCAAATGAGCAACATGTTAATAAACAGTCCAGCCCAAGTGGGCAATAAGTTGCTACGAAACTTCCTCAAATGTGGCATAAATTGATGGTTCCAAGTATATCACTAACAATCAGAAAAAGGTGAAAATCCTGCACCTGTGTGATAAAAATAAAATACAAAATGTACTTATTAAAAAGATTGTAAAAAGATTGTAAAAGCCAATTGTAAAGATCCTGCTATTATTTTACCTCAAACATTACATATTCAGATGGATTGCCAATTCCTCACTAGAATTTAAACCTTACGGTACCAAGGTTTCAAAATCAATAATGTACTTCGATTCCAATTTCCGTAACATTAATTGCTGGTTGCCACCCCTCACATTGGCGATCACTGCATCTATCACCAACATTCTCAACAATTTTTCATTTTGAAAGTGGCAATCAAAAAAGTGACGCGCCACTGGATAATGTCTATCGTTGTGCCGAATGGCACGTACATGTTCCAAAACACGTTTTTTCGCACGATGTATCGTGCTACCTATGTACATTTTATTACAGGGGCAGACTAAGGCATATACACAATGGGTGGTGTTGCAATTGAGAGATTTTTTAATTACAAATTCTCTCCTTGAATTGGGTATTTGAAACTTAGTGCAGTCAATGCTGTTGCTACACGCTTTGCACTTTTTACAACAACGAAAACCACCATGACCTTCCACTTTAGATGTTACATCATTAGTGACTAAATTGAGGCTCAAATCATCCCGTAAAGATCTACTTTTCTTAAATGTAATTTGAGGATTGCTGTTAAGGTGTTTAGATAGAGTTTCATCTGTCCCAAGAACATGCCAATGCTTTTTTAATATTTTCCTCAGTTCATGTGCTTGGGATGAAAATGTTGTTATAAATCTAATCTGCTCTGAATTGTCTTTTTGCTTTACTGGGTGTAATAGTTCATTTCTGGATACCCTTTCTACACGTTTCTGTGCCTGCTCAATAATCTCTTGACTGTAACCACGTTCTTTAAAACGTTTGCACATGATCACTTCTTCACAAGAGAATGCCAATGGTGTACTGCAATTGCGCTTAGCTCTTAAGAGTTCCCCATAGGGGATACTATAAATCAAATTTGATGGATGTGCACTTCTCGCATTCAGCAGACTGTTCCCCGCTGTAGCTTTTCTGTAAAGTTTAGTTTGAATCTTCCCTTCTTCTATGCTTACTAGCACATCCAAAAATTCGATATTAGTTCTACTAATATGCTCTGTAAATAGTAGATTGCATGAATTCTCATTCAATTTGCGCACAAAACTTTTAGCAGACTCCTCATCCCCTTTCCAAATACAAAATATGTCATCGATAAAACGCAGCCACAGGACTACGCCGTTGTCAAATTCCTCCAATTGCGTGGCCACCTGCTCCTCCCACCAGCCCATGAAAAGATTCGCATAGCTGGGGGCGAAGCAGGTGCCCATCGCCGTGCCCTGTGACTGCTTATAGATGGAGTTGTCAAAAACAAAAAAATTATTAGTTAAACAAAAATAAATCATGTCTAAAATCATCTCTGAGTGGAAAAATAGAGATATTGACCGTGTCTTCATAAAGTGCCTAACTGCTTGCAAGCCTTGATCATGTTGAATGCTCGTGTATAAGCTATTGACATCCAAGGTTAGAAGAACATATTCTTCCTCCCAATGGATCCCATCAATTACAGTTAAGAAATGATTGGTGTCTCGTAGATATGCTGGGAGTCCCAATACAAAAGGTCTAAGGTAATGGTCAATAAACTTAGATGTATTTTCCAGTAAGGATCCTATCGATGACACAATAGGCCTGCCAGGCGGATTTACAGCATCCTTGTGCAATTTAGGCAGCAGATATAATATCGGCATTTTAGGATGAGTACATTTTAGATAGTTAAACTCCTCCCATTCCAACAGTCCCTTTTCTCTCCAATCCACCAACATTTCACCAAATCTTTTGTTGGAACTCAAAACCTCATTTTTATTAGAGGCACAATAACAATTCACATCATTCAGTTGCCTCATTCCTTCCGCTAAATATTTCACTTTATCTAAAACCACAACATTTCCGCCTTTATCTGATTTACGAATCACAATGGAGCTATCTGATCTTAATCTCTCTACTGATTCCATCTGGGAGTTTGTCATGTTCTTCCTATGTGCTGGTAATTTTCTATATCTGATTTTTTAAAGATCTTTCAACACTCCTTTTCAAAAATTTCAATTGCATCACATTGTATGTTAGGCAAAAAAATTGACTTCGGTTTAAACGTACTAACCGGATTGATATCCAATTCTAGATTAAAGTTATCCAAATTCAAGACAGCATCATCATGATGCTCACAAAATTCATCAAGTGTACTTATAATATGCAACAATTCAACATCATCAATATTTAGGTTACTCAGCTCAGGCACATTTTTACAAGACTTATTCTTTGCATGCTGGGTATCGAACCATTTTTTTAACTTTAGTTTCCTCGAGAAATAGAACAAGTCAATTCTTGTTTGCACATAATTAAGGTTAGCAGATGGACAAAATGACAAACCTAATGAAAGGAGATTATTCTCTTCCACTGTAATTTCTCGCTGCGACAAATTCACCACATTCATGGTTTTGTTTTCTTGCCCCTTGTCAGCATTCCCACGGGCTTTGATTCGTCGTTTCCTCCTTCTTTCTTTTGCCTGTTTATTCCTCTGGTTTTTCCTCTGCCTCCTCGTCCTCTGCCCCTCTGCGCATTCGACTCCTGGTATTGCTCTGTCCTTGATTGATTTAACATGTGGAACTGTCTTAAAAAATTCTTTTTCTGAACCTCCTGTCCCGTACCCTGACTCAAAGCTGACACTGAGACATCTGACATACTTCCATCAGAAGCATCACTTTCACTTATTTCTACCGTTGGTATGGCTGCTGTTTTTAATTCCACACGACCCCCCTCCTTGTTGTCAAACATATGGTCGTATTTCCTATGAAAAGTTAAAGTACGCCCAGCTTGATAATCTTTAAAGTCACGAAGGAACTTGCGCTGTTTTTTTGCAGTAATTTCTTCCTCCAATTTACCCATACGAATCAGTAGATTTCTCATGAAATCCTCCAATGTTTCTTTAGGCACTAACTTTCCCAATTCTGTTAAAATACCATCAATCTCCTCAAGTAATTTGCTTCTGTCCTTAAGAGCATACTTCACCAGGATGCGCATCATTATTGTAGAGCACGAGCTAGAGTTGTTGGACCATTCTTCCAACATCTCTGGATCCGGGTCCTCATATGTAGGGATTGTAAATATTCTTAGCCCCCTTGGGACTCGCCCTACATCAATATATCTTTGGAGGGATTCCGCTTCCCACCATTTTGACAACTCTTTTTTATGCAGCTTTTCCAGTTGCTGATAAAGTGTCTGCACTTTAATTTCCTCTGTTAAATTATGCGTTGCCGTAACCACATTGCCACCACTAGCATCCATCTGAGTAAAAAACAACTTATTTGCAGTCTCTTTACGTTTGGCATCAAGACCTGCTGCCATTATATCTCTATAATCTTCTCCACAAATGATGCTGAAAATTCCGAGACCAATACGTCCCGAGTTCCAATCAGCTCCCTGCCCCTTAACCTTAGGCGTTACGCCTCGCACTCACTGGAGCCTCATGAATAAGCACGAAAACTCACCCCTGTGCTCTAGCTGCCGATCGCTGAAAACCGCGGTCTGCTAGCGAGCCGACGGGCAATGGCTTACTCAATCCGGCTCCAGGCACGTAGATAATAATCTGCGTCGCTCACAGTGCTCCGGCTCGTCGTATCACCACCGTGCTCACAATATCGCATGCACCGGCTCAAAATCTTTGACGGACCCGAATTCACAAGGTCCGTGTTGTTCCGACGTCCAGAGTGGTTTTCAGAGGGTCAGCCCGCTTTGTACAAACAACTATACAAACATCAGTTCCGGTTTAAAAACAGGCTGTCACACGGGCGGTCTGGGTCGGGTCGCCGGATAGCCCAATTATATAACAAGTCTTCCTACTGCTGCGTAGGAAACACCCAGACACTTCAAATAGCTCAAAAGAGAGTGTTTAATGGCAAAACGACACGTTTCGGCTTACGCCTTCATCACGATCAACAAACAAACTAAGTCTCGCTTCCATTTTAAAGTTAATTCACATAATCATAGAAAGCGGACTACACCCAAATACTGTGAACCTTTTACCAATGTGAAAAACATGGAAAACATCATAGCATAAATACAGGTCTGTTGCAACAAATGTCATGCTAACAAATAAAGATAAATATTCTAAAAACAACAAACAATTCATATCGTCATTTTTAAATATCTTATTGGAATATTTTCGACTGTTATACTCAAATTGATTGTCTGAACAATTTACAGAAAAACAACACCTAATAAATACTTTCAAATGCATCAAGCGTCAATTCTATGTATTTAAATTCAATAAATCTTTATCGGTGTCATCGCGGTGACATGAAAACAAGAAAGGAACTACCCTACTCAACGTAACTACTACGGCGGCCATCTTGACCGTATACAATATATAAATATACATGAATGTTAAATACAAGCATAAACGTGGGGCCAATTAATTGAGTATGATTGAATACAGTAGTGCGGCAATATGGAATCAATCATACTCAATGAATTGGCCCCACGTTTATGCTTGTATTTAACATTGTATTTACAATTTGGTACTTGTATATACCTATTCGGAGCCCTACCGGCCGAGATCGGAATCGGCCCCTCAGTCACCCATACAGCCACTGCCATACCCACTCATTTACCAATATAGCCACTCACACAGTCACTCAATTCAAAAGACTTTATTCGGTGTGTTAAAAGAACGACCATAAAAGCAGTCACAATGATTGAAATTAAGAGATAAAAACAACAACAGTGGTGGTTGATTATAATTATAAATGTCCCTACCAGAGATACATGTTTAAAATTACTAAAAGGCTGCCATCCAGTCTCCATAGGGTTCATTACAGCATCAGATAAAAAGTGCAACATTAAGGCAAACCCTAGAGTCATTCAACTCAAGCTGATATTTCAGAGCAACCATATGTGATCTGATATCTTGTGCAAGCAAAAGAGGTTTTAAATAATGGCACCTAAAATTGGAGTAAAAAACACAAAACAACATAAAGTGCATAGTGCTTTGTTTACTCTGACCATCACAAGGACAGGGAATCATATCTAATGGGCAAGTTTTCATGAGGGGAAAGGCAACTAAATGGTGGACAATCCTAATCTTAATCTCATTAATACAAATCGGTGCATCACATTTGAAACATGAGTTAATTAACTTTGATAAACTTCCTTCAGTTTCCCCCTCGCTTCACACAGTCACTCACTCACCCACACAGCTACTCACACGCTCACTTATACACCCATACAGCCACTCACACAGCCAATCACACACCCTTACAGCCACTCAGACACCCACTCACACACGGATACACACAGTCACACAGCCACTCACATAATATATGTTAGAAGTTGTATCACTCATTAGTAGTGTGCCTAGTATACTAATCTAACTTTTGTAGTAGGTTAGTATATATCTTTACCACTCATAAACTCTTAGAAAACACACTCACTGGATGATGTCATCAGTGATGTTATCAGTGATGTCATTTGAGATGTCATCAGTGATGTCACTGACCATGTTGTGAGTGATGTAATATGGGAGGTCTTAAGCAGTGCATTGTGGGGTCATAAGTTATCGTTAGCTCAGGCACTATAACTGCTGAATTTCTATGATTTTGTATATATATATATATATATATATATATATATATATATATATATATATATATATATATATATATATTTCACCACTTTTTCCCACAAGGGGTTTTTCCGCTCACACTCACGAGTGAATGAAATTCAAAGCCTACTGCAGTTTCAGCTTAGGTTTATTCAGCATGCCAGAAACTCTACACGTTTCAGTCTCAACAGAGACCTTAATCACGAGACAAACAAACCAACAGAGGCTGCATTTTTTTCTGTTTTAAACATGCATGACAAGCAATTACATCATTTCCTGCAGCATTCTGCTAAGCATTCTGGGTAATGTAGTGCATTCTATAAACACCAATTTTCTTATGTGAATAAATTATAAAAACGAAATGTAAAACACACACCAATTTACCTCGTGAGATAAAATGAGTATACCCTTTTAGAGAAACAGAGCTTATATTAAGCTTTGATTATTTTACCCCTTTGGAATTGAGGTACTATTTCACTAGACAATTATTAGTGGAGCCTTCAGTCAACCACTGTTCACCTCATGTGTAGCTCTTATCTCAAGAGATTCATCTCAGAGTCCATACTCTTTATTTTACGACAGATGTTGAAGGAACCAACCCTCCAATGGGTATACCTATTTTTTCAATCAAGATCCTGCCCTCCAGTGGGCCATTATTTTTATTTTTACTCCGGATACTGCCCTCCAGTGGGCAAAGGCAAAATGAGGACCTCAGGACACAAGTGGACTTCATCCCCCGAGCAGCAGCGCACCAGGAGGCGCGTTTGCAGAGTGGTGTAAAAAGGGGGCATGGCCTCGGACCACTCTCAGCAATACAGCTATGTGGGGCTTACTGGAGGTACCTGGTGGACTAATTGGCCCCTAGGCCCCTATTAAGGAAAGGGGACTTCATCCCCAACGAAGAGCGTGCCAGGAGGTGCGTTTGCAGAGTGGTGGAGAAAGGGGGCGTGGCCTGTGTCCACCTCTTAACAATCCCACTGTGTGGGGCTTACTGGAGGTAAGAGGTAGGCTAGTTGGCCCCTAAGCACCCACAGCAGAGAAGGGGATTTCAATCCCCATCCAAGAGCACGCCAGGAAGCACGTTTGCAGAGTGCTGGGCAAAGGGGGCATGGCCTGGTATGAGAACTTAGCAATCCTGCTGTGTGGTACTTACTGAGGTAATAGGAGGAGTAGTTGGCTCCAAGGATGTCCCTGAGGCCAACTACCTCTGTTACCTCCAGTAAGTCCAACACAGTAGGATTGCTAAGACGTCTTCGGAGGCCACGCCTCCTTTCTCCACCACTCTGCAAACGTGCCGTGGCAGACTACGGGATGGGGGATAAAGTCCACTTTGCTCCTGAGGGACTTTGGGGGCCAAGAAGCCCTCCTGGTACCTCCTGTAAGTCCTACGCAGCGGAATTCCTGAGCGCTGGTCGGAGGCCCAGCACCCTTTCTCCACCACTCTGCAAACGCGACTACTAGTTAAAGAAGTGTTTGAAATGTAATAGGTCTCGCATTTGCGAGAGTTAGAGCTATTGGCGTTGTAAATGTAAAGGTTTTTTACTAATGTTTTTTGGGGTAGAGTGGATGTACGTTGTGTGTAGTGGAATTAAGTGGATAGAAAGTATGTGGTATTTAGTGTATAGGAATTATGTAGAGTGGGATTATGTGTTATGGAGAGTAATTATGTGGTATGGTAGTCTGTATTGTGAAGTGGTAACCTCAGGTTTAGTCTTCCTCATTTCCATAGAAGCTCAACTATGAACCCAGTGAGACAAAAAAAGAAGGAATCACTAAGGAGCACTTGTAGACCTAGTCAGAGGTATGAGCAGGGCCACTGGAATTATGCGACTGTTTGGCTGCACCGACTTTCGCACAATTATAAATTTTCTGCATTAGCCACATAATTCATCATCTGCTCCCTAATCTGCAGATTTGAACAAAAAAAGCCTTGTTTCTAGCTCGAACGGCTCAAACGTTACCAAAAAGGCAGCGACAAGTGTTACAGCTTGGTGGAAGTCCCATTGCAAACCTAGAATGGTCACCTGTTACTTATTGCTAAATGTGGGTGTTAAATTGGTACTAATGGTGTGCAAGCCACTCTTGCTTCCTTCTGCGCCTCTCTTGCCTCTTTCTGCAACTCGTCTTTCCTACTTTCTGTACCTCTCTTGCTCTCTTTCTGCATCTCTCTTGCCTCTTTCTGCACCTCATCTTGCTTCTTTCTGTACCTCTGTTGCCTCTTTCTGCACCTCTCTTGCCTCTTTCTGCACCTCTCTTGCCTCTTTCTGCACCTCTCTTGCTTCTTTCTGCACCTCTCTTGCCTCTTTCTGCACCTCTGTTGCTTCTTTCTGCACTTCTCTATGTTTCTTTCTGCACCTGTCTTGCTTCTTTCTGCACCCCTGTTTTCTCTTTATGTACCTCTTTTGCCTGTTTCTACAACTCTCTTGCCTCTTTCTGCAGTTCCCTTGCCTCCTTCAGCACCTCTGTTGCTTTTTTCTGCACTTCTCTTACCTCTTTCTGCAGTTCTCTTGCCTCCTTCTGCACTTCACTTGCCTCTTTCTGTAACTCTCTTGCCTCTTTCTGCACCTCACTTGCTTCTTTCTGCACCCCTTGTGCCTGTTTCTGCACCCCTCTTCCCTCTTTGTGCAACTCTCTTGCCTCTTTATACACCTCTCTTCCCTCTTTCTGTACCACTCTTGCTTCTTTCTGAGCCTCTGTTCCTTCTTTCTTCACCTGTCTTGTCTCTTTCTGCACCCTTCATGCCTCTTTCAGCACCTCTGTTGCTTCTTTCTCTAGTTCTCTTCCTCTTTCTGCACCCTCCTGCCTCTTTCTGTACCCCTCTTGCCTCTTTGTGCACCTCTCCTACCCCTTTCTGCATCCCTCTTGCCTCTTTTTCCACCTCTGTTGGTTCTTTCTGCACCTCTTTTTCTTCATTCTGCACTTCACTTGCCTCTTTCTGTACCCCTTTTGCCTCTTTCTGTACCTCTGTTGGTTCTTTCTGCACTGCTCTGCTCTGGCTTCTTCCTGCACCTCTGTTCCAAATGTCTGCATCCCTCTTGCCTTTTTCTGCACCCCTCTTCCCTCTTTCTGCACCTCTCTTGCCTCAGTCTGCCCACCTGTTCCATCTTTCTGCACCCCTTTTGCCTGTTTCTGCAACTCTCTTGCCTCTTTCTGCAGTTCTCTTGCCTCCTTCTGCACCTCACTTGCCTCTTTTTGCACCCCTGTTGGTTCTTTTGCACCTCTCTTGTAAATTTCTGCACCCTCTAGCCTCTTTATGCACCCCTTTTACCTGT
Source organism: Calotriton arnoldi (assembly GCA_963921515.1). NCBI lineage: Eukaryota > Metazoa > Chordata > Amphibia > Caudata > Salamandridae > Calotriton > Calotriton arnoldi. The sequence goes on from CAWUFW010025349.1 coordinate 29,417, forward strand.
TTCTGCACCTCTCTTGCCTCTGTCTGCACCTTTGTTCCCTCTTTCTGTACCTCTTTTGCCTGTTTCTGCAACTCTCTTCCCTCTTTCTGCAGTTCTCTTGCCTCCTTCTGCACCTCTGTTGCTTCTTTCTGCACTTCTCTTGCTTCTCTCTTCACCCCTGTTGCTTCATTCTGCACATTCCATGCTTCTTTCTTAACACCTGTCTTTATCCTTTCTGTGCCCCTGTTGTCTCTTTCTGCACTCGCCCTTCCTCTTTCTGTACCTCTTGCCTGTTTCTGCACTCTTTTGCACTTGTCTTGCTTCTTTCTGCACCCCTGTTGTCTCTTTCTGCACTCGCCTTCCCTCTTTCTGTACCTTTCTTGCCTGTTTCTGCATCTCACTTGCCTCTTTTTGCACTTTTCTTGCTTCTTTCTCCACCTCTGTTGCTTCTTTCAGCAATTCTCTTGCCTCTTTCTGCACTTCTCTTGCCTGTTTCTGCACTTCTCTTGCCTGTTTCTGCACCTCTCTTGCCTCTTTCTGCACCTCACTTGCTTCTTTCTGCACTTCTCTTGCCTCTTTTCTGCACCCCTGTTGCTTCTTTCTGCACTTCTCCATGCTTCTTTCTGCACCCGTCTTGCTTCCTTCTGCACCTCTGTTGATTCTTTCTGTAGCTTCTTTTGGTTCTTTCTGCAACTGCTATTGCCTCTTTCTGCAGTCTCTCTTGCCTCTGTGAGCACCTCTGTTGCTTCTTTCTGCACTTCTCTTCCTTCTTTCTGCACCCCTCCTTCCTCTTTCTGTACCTCTCTTGCCTCTTTGTGCACCTCTCCTACCTTTTTCTGTACCCCTCTTGCTTCTTTTTGCACCTATATTGGTTCTTTCTGCACTGCTCTTGCTTCTTTCTGCACCTCACTTGCCTCTCTTGCTGCACTTCTCTTGCTTCTTTCTACACCTCTGTTGCTTCTTTCAGCAGTTCTCTTGCCTCTTTCTGCTCTTCTCTTCCTTCTTTCTGCACCCCTCCTGCCTCTTTCTGTACCTCTCTTGCCTCCTTGTGTACCTCTCCTACCTCTTTCTGCACTTCACTTGCTTCTTTCTGCACCTCTCTTGCCTCTTTCGGCTCCTATGTTGCTTCTTTCTGTACTTCTCTTGCCTCTTTCTGCACCTCTGAGTTAGAGGTAGTTTTAATCCCCCTGCCCTATTATGTACTAGGGCCTTATAGGGGGGTCATGCCAATCACAGGGGTACCCCAACCCATAGTGTACCCTAGTGTATGTAGGTGTTTTCATTGTATTCTAAGTGTCTTTCAGCATAGCACTGGCTCTGGGCCTGGTTAGTCAGAGTCAGTTACCACCAGTACCAGTCAGAAAAAGTTGGGGGCACAGGATGACTTTGCAACAAGGGCCCTTTCTGCACCTCTGTTGGTTCTTTCTGCATATCTCTTGCTTCTTTCTGCACTTTTATTTGTCTTTCTGGACTTCTGTTGCCTTTTTCTGCATTTCTCTTGCTTCTTTCTGCGCCTTTCTTCCTCTTTCTGAACATGTCCTACCTCTGTAGGCATAGTTAGAAATTATCATTTAAAAAACCTTTGAAATTCACTGAAAAAACCATAGGTTTCAGGGACGTTTTAGTTATAAGTTAGCATTTAAAAAAAAAACATAGAAATTCACTGAAAAAACCACAGGTTTCAGGGACTTTATAGTTTGTTGGACATTTCAGTCGTACAAAACCAGAGAAATTTGGCCGTTATAGTTAGTTGAGCTAAGCATAACTCACGGCCCTGCAATGCACTGCTGATGACATCACACATTACATCACCCATGACATGGTCAGTGACATCACTGATGACATCACTGATGGCATCTCAAATGACATCACAGATGACATCATCCACGTGATCCTCTGATGCACCTCCTCACAGCCTAATATAACCTTTGATACACCCACTCTAAAATACAGACTGCCATTCTCGAAACCATAGACACACCAATACCAGTTACTACATACCCACTCACTGATTCCTAGGTCTACACACACATCCACTCACTCACCCATACAGTCACTCATACATGCAGTCACTCATCAATACAGCCACTATCATCTGCACTCATACACCTATAGACACTCACACACCGCTACTCATCCATAGAGTTCCTTACACAGCTAGTTAGTCATGCAAAGAATCAATCACACTCCCATTTACTCACCTATACAGTTATACAAACACCACCTCACTTATTCACACAGATACTAACACATACTTACTCTCTTATACAATCACTGACACAAGCACACACTCATCCACACAGCCACTCTCACAATCACTCACTCTCACATATAGACATTTATATACTCCAACACTCACATATACGGCCTTTCACATATTTAATTACTCACACATGTACCACTGAGACATCCATTTACTCACCAACACAGCCATACACACACTCACCCACCCATACAGCCCCTCACAGACACACTCTTGAACCCATACACCCAGTGAATCACCCACTCACACATCCATGCAGTGAGTCACACACACCCCACCCACCCACACAGACACTCAGGCACCCATACAGATACTCAGACAAGCAATCAATAACCCATATAGACACTCATGTAGCTACTCACCAACCCATGCAACCGCTTACACACCAACAGACAGACTGATACAGACATTCACACAGTTTAGTCTCTAACCCATGCATTCAGTAAGACACGTTTAATCACTCACTTATACAGTCAGTCACACACCTACTAAATCATCCATTCAGACAGTCATACACTCACTCATTCTTCAATACACCTTGGCCTATGTATATATAAAACATATTTAAACTTTACAGAAACACACAGTCACTGGATGATGTCATCAGTGATGTCATCAGTGATGTAATTTGAGATGTCATCAGTGTTGTCATCAGTGATTTCACTGACCATGTCATGAGTGATGTAATATGTGATGTCATCAGCAGTGCATTGCGGGGGCGTGAGTTATACTTAGCTCAACTAACTATAACAGCCGAATTTCTCTGGTTTTGTATGAGTGAAATGTCCAACTAACTATAACGTCCCTGAAACCTGTGGTTTTTCAGTGAATATATATATATATATATATATATATATATGAAAGTATATGATGCTGTTTTAATTGCCCATACTGCTAGAAGGCTTGCTGCAGCTTTTAGATCTTTTTGTTGGTTTTATTGGCTGCCTGGATTTACTCACTAATTTTAAATAGTCACTTTTTATGGTTTTAGTGCCAAGGAACACAAAAAGTGCCACCTTTTCTGTCCAAGGTCAGATTTTAAGCAAGGTAGAAAATTGTACCTATTTAGGAATTTAAAGAGATTCTAGGCTCAATTGACAATCCCTAATAAAGAAGAATATTGGAAACCTTAAGAGGGTGTATGCTGGAGTTGATGACTTTTCTACGAGCTTGGGTCAAAAGCCCTTGAGAACTATGTTAGAGATCTATAAAGCTAAGTGTATCCCTATTTCCACCTTTGGTAGTGAAATCTGGGGTTACGTGAATTCAGACTCAATTGGGGTGGCAGCGAATACATTTTTAAGGGATCTCCTGGGTGTCAAGCAATGTACCCCCACTGAGATACTGCATGAAGCACTAGGGATGAGATACGCTGTAGATTACATCTGGCTGCGACCTCTTTTGTTGTGGTGAATAGGTTGGCTAAAGGAAGAATTAGCTCTTAACAGATCAGTCATTTATGATTGCATGCAGCTGGTTAATATGTTCAATATTCCCTGGCTGGTCTATGTTAAAGAGAATTATAAAGCCCTTGTGAGACCAAAGTTATTTTCAAATCCTCAGGGACATTGCTTGGTTAAGAGAGGCATTTCACCATAGAGTGACTGTTTAGAGGGAAGCCTCAGCTCTGGTTAAGCCATAATTTCGAAAAAATGCAATGGTAAAAACAGTTCCAGGGATAGAGCCATGCCTTCTCCTTGAAATGCCTATTCACCAACGCCGTTTGCTAACCTATTTTGGATTGGGTTTGTTCCATCAGCTGATCTATCCTGATGGCAGTTGGGTTAAGTATTCTGAACCACCCATGTGTATTTGTGACTTGTTCTCTAAATGCAATACTCTGCACATTGAATTGCTATGTCCTCTTAACAAATCTCTACTGCATAAGTTCTTAAAACCTCTTTTTTTAACTTTGGACTTTTATCAGGCCAGACTTGCCTTTTTATATCTACAACTTTTAGCAACACATAAAGTTTGTTTTAATGTGTCAACGTTTCTTATGGGGGTTCATAGTGCTCCTCGTTAGAGAATGATTTCAGGGTTTACTGACTTTTGACGTCCTATACACTAGCTATATTATGTCATTTTCTTGTACTTCTTTATGTATAATCATTTTGGACCTTTTTATTAATGTCACTTGTATTATTTTATCGAATAAAGTAGGTATTAATATATAGGGTAAACAATCAGAATATTGAGTAGGAAATGTCGACTTGCACTAATATCGAGTGCAAAATATCAGTGATACAGAAATATCGACTGCCAGAATATCGTGGTCAAGAGTATCGAGTTTAAGGCAAGAAATATCGTTTTCCAAAATATCGAAGTTATTAATATCGTTTGCAAAAATATAGTTGTTAAAAATATAGTTTTTTAGTTAGTGTTATGTATTTTAGTATGTATTTCAAAATGTATGTGCTATATTTTTTGTTTAAGTATTGCATTATTTTTAATGTATATGTTAAATGTTTAGAAGTTATACATTTTATTTTAATTAAATTTTGGGTTTTAGTTCCTTAGTGGGTTGTGGGTTTATAGGGAATAGGGTGGGAAGTAATTTAATTATAATAAATTGAATATTAATTTTCTTTTAATTAAATTTTGCGTTTTAGTTCCGTAGCGGGTTCTGGGTTTATAGGGAAATAGGGTGGGAAGTAATTTAATTATAATATATTGAATAATAATTTTTATTTATTAGTATTTATTTAATTTTGATTTTATAGTGTTAATTATGGTAATTAATGTATTATTAATTTATTAATTATTGGCTGTTAATTTGTATTGATTAATTAATTGGTAAATATGTTAATTGTTTCATTTTTTAGGAGCGGGTTGTGGGTTTATAGGGGAATAGGGTGGGAAGTAATTTAATTATAATTACATTATGAATATTTTTTCATAATTAATATTTATTTATTTAATATTTTATACTGCTAACTGTGGGAAATAATATATTATTAAATATTTATTAATGTGTTATTAAATATTATTAATTAATTAGTAATTATGTTAATTGTGTGATTTTTTTAGGAGTGGGTTGTGGGTTGATAGGGGAGAAGGGTGGGAAGTTATTCAATTTTAATAAATGCAATAATTATTTTAGTATAATATTTATTAACTATTATTTTATAGTATTATTTGTGTGAATCAATGTATTAATAATTATTTATATTTTGATTGTTAATTGTTATTAATTAATTAATTAATTGTTAATTAATTATGTTAATTGTATAATTTTTTACGAAATTGTTGGTGGCATTTATTGGGTAATATGGTGGGAGGTAATTCATTTTTAATTAATTCATTATTTGTTAATTGATGCTAATTAATTAATTACATTTAAATTTTGTCATTTGTGTAATCATTTTGATGTGTGAGTTGTGGTGTTTATAGTGGTAAATGGTGGGAAGTAAATTTTTTGAAATTAATTACTTATTTGTTGTTCATTGATATGAATTTATTAATGTAAAATTAGTTATGAAAATTGGGTAAATATTTTTAGGTGTGTGTTATGGTGTTTATCGGGGTAGATGGTGGAAAGTAATTTAGTTTACATTAATTAATCATTACTTGATCATTAATATTTATTTATTAATTGTTAAATATTTTTGGTAACTGTTTATTTTTTTTTGTTTGGGGATTTATGTTTTATAGCTGTAATGTTTGGTTACTACAATAATTTTGAAATTTTTAAATATGTTTTTTAATTATTAATAATTTTTAAATTGATAATTAATTGTGTTAATTATGGAGGTACACTTTTTTATTTAATCTAGATGTGTGTTGTAAATTGTGTGGTGTTATAGGGTAGGAAAAAATATTACATTTATGTAATCATTATTTTTTATATTACAATTAATTTCTATTACAAAATATTTATTTGTTTGATAATTTCTTGTTAAAATTAAAAAATAATCTTTTTATGTAAATTTTATATTTTTTCTACATTATTATATGTTTCTATGTTTTGTAAAAATTTATAATAGATACGTTTCGTTTTTGGGTGCTTTATTATATGTTGTATAGTAGTTGATATTTTGTTTGTTTTTAAATTTGAATTTTCTTGAGTGTGAATAGGAATGTTTACCCCTTTGCTATCCAAAACTTTCCCTACTGCTGCAGTCGCAGGAGTGGGAATAGTAATTTTTACACCTACGCTATCCAACACTTTCCCTACTGTTGTACTCACTGGAGTGGGAATAGTAATTTTTACCCCTGCGCTATCCAACACTTTTCCTACTGTTACACTCGCTGAAGTGTAGGGCCGGACTGGCTACCGGGCGTTTTGTTGTGCTGCCGAGCTGGGGGCTGATTTCTTTGATGGGGACCTGCGTGTGCTTAAAAACATTCGTTTTGCTTTGTTTATTTCGAAGCTCACGCAGGTCCCCATTAACGTAATCAGCCCCCACCGCAGTGAAATCAGCCCCCAGCTCGGCAGCACAACAAAACGCCCGGTAGCCAGTCCGGCCCTGCTGGAGTGGAAATAGTAAATTTTACCCCTACGCTATCCAACAGTTTTCCTACTGTTGCACTCTTTGAAGTGAGAATAGTAATTTTATCCCCTCCGTTATCCAACACTTTCCCTACTGTTGCACTTATTGGAGTGGGAATAGTAAATTATTCCCCTCCGCTATCCAACACTTTCCCTACTGTTGCACTCGCTGGAGTGGTAATAGTAATTTTTACCCCTTTGCTATCCAACACTTTCCCTACTGTTGTACTCGCTGGAGTGGGAATAGTAATTTTTACCCCTACGCTATCCAACACTTTCCCTACTGTTGCACTCGCTGGAGTGGGAATAGTAATTTTTACCCCTACGCTATCCAACATTTTCCCTACTGTTGCACTCGCTGGCAGGGCCGGACTGGCTACCGGGCGTTTTGTTGTGCTGCCGAGCTGGGGGCTGATTTCACTGCAGTGGGGGCTGATTTCGTTGATGGGGACCTGCGTGAGCTTCAAAATAAACAAAGCAAAACAAATGTTTTTAAGCACACGCAGGTCCCCATCAACGAAATCAGCCCCCAGCTCGGCAGCACAACAAAACGCCCGGTAGCCAGTCCGGCCCTGCTCGCTGGAGTGGGAATAGTAATTTTATCCCCTTCGCTATCCAACACTTTCCCTACTGTTGCACTCGCTGGAGTGGGAATAGTAAATTATTCCCCTCCGCTATCCGACACTTTCCCTACTGTTGCACTTGCTGGAGTGGGAATAGTAATTTTTATCCCTACGCTATCCAACACTTTCCCTACTGTTTCACTTGCTGGAGTGGGAATAGTAAAATATTCCCCTCCGCTATCCAACACTTTCCCTACTGTTGCAGTTATTGGAGTGGGAATAGTAAATTATTCCCCTCCGCTATCCAACACTTTCCCTACTGTTGTACTCGCTGGAGTGGGAATAGTAATTTTTTCTCCTCCGCCAGCCAACACTTTCCCTACTGTTGCAGTCAAGGTAGTGTAAAATGGAGGTTTAAAAATATTACATATTTTAATATTTTAATTTATAATATAATTTAATGTATTTTTATTTTTATGGTACAGGTGTATGTATATATAAATATATATATATATATATATATATATATATATATATTTATCAATTTTAATATATTTATAACATTTTATAATTAATTAAAACATTTATTTATTAATTTATTTTTAAGTAAATATATATATATATTACATTTTAAATATGTTTGTTTAATTTATTTTTACATTACATTTATTACTTATAATTGTTAAAATATAGAAATAAATAAAAACTATATCTTTTAAGCTAATTGTATTATTTAATTTATTTTACATAATTTTTTATACATATAAGAAAAACTATATTTTCTACTTCGATATTTTTAACAACGATATTTTTTTTTCGATATTTTTGTACTTACCATTATGAAGATAGGAGGTCGATATTTTTGACAACGATATTTTTGTCACAATATTTCTGTAGGTCGATATTTCTGTTGTCGATATTCTGTCAGTGATCCGATATATATATATATATTTATATATATATATACACACACAAACATTTATACTTACCTTAAATAGACTTTCCTTTCGTGGTAAAGTCATGCGTGGTAAAGGCATGTGTATGGTAAATATTTGTGTGGTAAAAAATGTGTGGGAAAGGAACTGCGTGGTAATTTTCACATTGTAAAGGCTGTTTTCCCTGCACAAAAGTAAGCACACCTGGGAAAATGATAGAGAAAATCACTGTTCCCTGTTTCTGAGTTGTGCTATCTGCAGCACATACATTAATTCAGCAAAATTTCAAGTTAAATGTACATGCTTTAGAAAGTCCAATTGCATAAAGCAAACCCGCAGGTGAAGACACACCTTCATTATATGGCGCCAGGGGCTGTACCATGAAGAGTTACACTGGCTGAGTGAAGAGCCGAGAGACTTTTTTCTTGCATTTGAGGTGTCTATTGTCCATAAATGGAACTTGCAATTTCTCTGAGTTAATGCATGAACTTGTCCGAATTGTTGACAGAATATATCCGAAAGATAGAGAGGCAATCTCTGCTCACTGTTTCTGACTTGGAGAGATTCCAAATTATGGTTATGAATGTTAGAGTGCTCAAATGCTGAAATAGAGGCAATCGTTCTGCGCTCAGCTAGCACAGCTCTTCATGATAGGGCTGCTGGGACCATAGCAGGATCTGATTTCCTGTGCACCGCCAGTAAAAGGGGGGTCAGTGTGTTTCTTTTATGCGTCTTCAATGCATACATTAACTTGGAAAATCTGTGAGTTAATGGCTGCCCTACTGGCAGCAAAGCTCAGAAGCAGGGCGGCAATTTGATTTTTGTATTTCTGCATTAGCTGTGAGATTTTTCAAGTTAAGGAATGTGCTGAAGACCTGAAAAGGAGACTCAAAGACCCTTTCCTCGTAGGCTCAGTGCAGAAAATACGCTATTGGTACAGCCCCTGATGAGCAGTACAATTAGATATCATTATAAGGAGTCTATTTACTAAGATTTAACGCTGTGTTTGCATCACAAACATTATGGAAAATGATGCTAACTCTTTTTCACCCATTTACTTTCAAGTGTAAAACCTGTTTGCACTGGAAAATCATTTGAAAGTAACGCATACTAGGGCATAGCGCTGCTTTGCATCAAGGGAGCATACCATAGGTGGTGCATGGGCGTTCCATTGCAACCACACAAGGTTTCTGCTGCTAAGACCTATTTACTTAAAAAAGTAGACAAGGTTTAACGTCATAAAATAGCACCAATTTCAGATAGGTGCTGTGAAGAAGAAATGCTTTTTTCTCCTTTATTTTCCGACTTTGCATGTGTGCTGCCCTATACATCACACATACAAAGTGTGAAAATGTTTAAAGTTAGTCTAAGCATAGTATTTTGTACTGAAAGGTTATCCTTCCAGTACAAAACCTATGCTAGACTCACAGAGATACCCTTGCATATGGTGCAAAGGTGTGTCCATGGCGCATGGCCGCACATTTCTGCGCCGACGTTATGGAGTTGGGAGGAGAGTGCCATATTTCTGTAAATATGGCGCTCTCCTGTTCTCTCCTTCTCACGCAGTGCAGCATTTGCGGCTGCTGCACTGCGCTGCGTGACAAACTGGTAAATCTGGCCCTAGGTCACAGACTCCTTAAACAACTAGCTGCACATTGAAGGACTGAGAATGATTCAACTAAATAGTGCGTTCATTTAATAAAAATGATTGACATTTTTGGGAATACATTATTCACATTGTGATTTTCAGAAAGCAGCTGACGTGCACGACATTAAATAGAAAATATAACTGGTCGTTTGGGTTGCAGAAGTGTGCGTTCACTTTTTAAAATCCCAGGTTTGTTATGCTCAAAACTAACCTACCTGTTTATCCGTACAATGCTCAGACTTCTGTTTATTTTAATCGTTGCGTTTTACTGGGAAAGATAATGTGTGCTTTTCAAGTGCTCAGGTTGTGTTTTCACAAATTATGCTTTAGTTTTTATTAAATAAATGTCTTATTTCAAAATCAGTGCATACAGTACATTTTAATCTTATATATGATTTCGTTGTGAGAAGTAGACTATGAAAACGCCACACACCCACACAAATGGTTATGTCAAACAGCAAACTGCCATAATGTCAAAGAATACATTTTTGACACAATTCTGCAAAAGGTTATAGTCCTCAGTTTTCTCTGTATTTATTTGTACATAAAGCACAAAATCTGCTGGCAAAGTGGCTGAACAACAACAGCAGGATAATTTCGGTCGACCAGAGCCAGACATGAAAAAAACTGTTCACAAAATCTTTCAGAATTAAAATAAACTTTCTAAATACATGACCTGGAAATTGTGCGAATGAGCAGCTCCTCTCCAGCCAAACGCCATGTGTGCCTGCTTTGTCCAGCGTCACCTCTCTTCACCTGCCTCCAGCTTTCAGAAGACATCCTGGCAGCATCATTTGCACAGTTGGTTGCCCCTGTCAGAATCTCTGGACTCCGGGCTGCAAGCTCGAAGTACAGAACTCAAGAGGAAGAAAAGGGGATCTGACAATTGTGAATTACATTGCTTTTAGGATCAGAGGGTACTTCTTGTAAAAGATGTGTTCTGTTAACGTACATATTGGACAGGCGGGGCTGAGAAAAGGTGCCTCATACAGGGATTCAGAAAGCCTTAGAAAAATCTGGCATCTCTTTTTAAGAATAAGCCTGTTCAGTGATGTTTTTTTGTCTCGTGTATTCCAAATGCATGCTCCTATTATTGCATGGGTACTATCGACAGCACAAGGTGTATTTTAAATTAGCTCAAATACCCTGAAAGGTAAAAGATATAATCAGATTGAGTATATTTCTGTATATTTTACCTGTCAATTAATCCGTTTATGGTTGCTACTGGTAAATTAAGGTACAAATTAAAAACCCTCCCAAAAAATAAGCTCTGGTTTCCATTTAGGAAAATCAAACATGTTAAGATGGCAAAAGGCCAGGAATAAGGACGTGTAGACATTTCGAAGTCAATTTTAATTCTCGCTAAAATATATACAGTCATATACCAAAGCAATGCCCATATATATATACATCTCAGAAAACACATAAGTCAGAAAATACGATGCCCTTCTCCTGGGTGCAGGAATTCAACTGTTGGTAGGGGTAGTTATACGGGCCAAGGGGGTAGTGGTGAAACAGAGAGCCCAGGCCAACCTGCAGGATAGTTCCCATCAAGTCGATGGTAGTCTGCGCAGTTGTCCTGACATCAATTATTATTTCACATTGTGTCGACTGGACATCTAGGGGCAGATTTACTAAGAACTTGCATTGTCCTTGCATGACACAGGTTGTCACAAGGCAACACAAGTCCTTTACTAGGATCTACTAAGCCACGTAAAACCACATTGCGTGGTTTAGTAAATAGAAAGTAACACAATGCAGCGCATAGCTCTGTCTTGCACTACTTTGCATCCATAAGGCATAACATGAATTGAGCATGGGCATTCCCATGCATTCATCCATTTTCTTTGATGAAAGCCCAGCTTTACAAACACTTGTAAACCATGGTGTGCCTACCCAACACAGGCGTAACATTTTCAGTTCTACTCCTGTCTAATTTCGCCTCATTATTTCTTCTTTCCACGTGTGCTGCATTCTAAGGATTGTTTTTGTGCAAGGGTGCCTGCATTGGTGCTAGGCAGCACAGGCAGCACAGACTGCGCCAGTGCAAGGAAAGAGCAGAAATGCTCCTTATCTATGTGAATATGGAGCATTTCTGCTCTCTCCCTTTCATGCAATGCAGCATAGCAAGTTGCCTTGCTGAGCTGTGTTGCGTGAAAGAATAGTAAGTCTGTCCCCTACTTTCTTTGCATGTCCAAAATGTGACCTTTTAGGCAGGGCACTTTCAGAGGATGATCATCATTCGGTGAGGGAAACGCCCCTTTCTCCACAGACATAGAATTTAGCAAGGCAGGGTTGAGTCAGGTAGGGGCACTGACCCACTGACCCTGAATGTGCCCAACCCAAGACAGTAGTGGCCATCATCATTCTGGTAATGTAGAGCATTAAGCCACATCAGATCAGCTATGTACAATAAGCCCCAACATGGCCATCACCAACCTTGCTACATGTACGGCATTAGAAGTGGTTCACTGGGCTGGCAAAGAAAAAGAAATGCAAAAAAAGGAGAAGCACGGGGGTGAAAAGGAAACAGTGCACAAGGGCCCAATACTTAATAAAGAAAATAGGACCCAGAGCATGACAAAGGAGTCTCAGGTTGATGACAAGACCCAAACCTTCGAAGGAGAGTGGAATCAAGATTATCAAAATAGTTGACTGGATAGCACATTACTATTTTCAGAAACAGAGTGCCTCACAATTGGGTTCTTTTGTTATTTTTTTGTTTTTTTATTTTTTTCATCATATTTTGTCTCAAGGAACTTTAAAAATCAAGGAAATAAAAGGCTTTTACACTTTCTGAAGTCAAAGGATTGCATGCAGGAGATTTATGCACCAGGGTCTGGCCCACGGAGAGGTTAGATTATCAACGACTGATCCCACAGGCTACCATAGACCTATGGATTCATTTGGAGATTTGGTAGCTAGATGACAGAGGACATTTGCAGGCAATAGCAATATCGCTTCACAAATTTGCTGGGTACTACAGGAGCTGTTGTTGGACCATGGGTACACAGAAACAGATCCTAAGACAGCCATCCTCTGGGTTCCATAAGAAAATGGCTCGCATCAGGCATAGAAGTCCGATACATTTAAATCCAGGGAACTGATGAGCAGCCAGCAAGAGGGTCAACCCGTATGGGCTGGTGCTCGGCATGCTGGGATTTATTTATTTCGTAATACAAAATGGTGGTTGAATTGAGTGCAAAGAACTTTGCAAAGAGGGCCCCGGCCTACCATAATTTTTGGTTTTCAAAAACAGTCTCCTTAGCAGGAATTTGTTTTTGAAAATCAAAAAAGTATTCAGGTATCAAAATTAATGTAGGTTGTGTGGTTGGTGGGTTTATTTAATATTGCAATTTTAACTTTAATTGTCAGTTTGAACATTTGTGTAATAATATATTTTTTCAGATTGAGACTTAAAAGCTGTTTTTCTGTTACTTAGAAGTAAATATTAATATAAAATGTGTTTTCGGTTTTTAGGAAGGTTAAATTGTGTTGTAGTTTATTAAGGTTTAATGTATTGTTTTTAAAGTAGGGTTCTAGCTATTGATTCTAGATATGGAAAGCCTTGGTTGCTAGCAAAAAACCTTACTATGCATGCTAGGAGTTGATGCATTTCTTTTGTTTGTTTGAATGTTTTGGCTTCATTTGGTTTAGTGATGATTCTATTCTTAGTTCCTGATAGATGTGTTCTTATTTAAGTATTTTTAAGAATTGGCACAGTGTGGGGTAGCTTCTTCAAAGTATTCTGTAAAAGGAGTTGTGCTGCCCAACCACTGCGTTATTGCGTCTTAGCTTTTTGGGACATGTTGCTGTTGCACATATTCCACCCTGGAATGCGATACTTGGGTTAGCATCCATATCCAGATTGGTGCAGTAGATCAATCCAAATAGGTTCAAAATAATCCAATGATTGGGCTAATTTTATTTCATGCTGAGGGACTCAATTAGTATGTCATTAGGTTTAGTCACTTCTTTTAAAGGGGCGTATCACAGAGTTATTAGTTATTTCATTTCCTTCATGTGCAAACTCTAGGTTAATTGCATGCCCTATACTCAGATTTTTGGAGGTGCCGCCATATGCTCTGGTTAAAATGATACTAGCTCCCCTGAACTGCAGTGTATGGGTATGCTTTCAGTATTTTAGAAATCGTGGGCTGTTCAAAAACTATGATGATTTTTTTAAGGGTTATAGTTGTTAGTTTGTTGTTTTATAGGTGTTAGCAGCCAACCCTCATACATTTTTTTAATAGAGAAATAATTGATGATTGTCTATATTGTAACCTGGGTAACATGATTCCATGGCTATGCCAATCTAAAAAGATGCCTAAGAATTTAGAGTGACCATGTATGTACTTTAATCGAAGTGGGCTAGCTAAACTGGACTAGGTCTTGGGCTAGCAATATTTTTGGGGGTCTTAAACAAAGAGAAAGGGAGGAGATGGAGTTAATAAAGCCCCAAGAGTAAAGTTTGATCCAGACAACAGCTAGCCTGGAACTTTATCTGGAAACAGTCTTAAACACTTGAGACAGAATGTTACTGACCAGATTTAGACTGGGCACTATTAGATCTCACATATGTCTCTCTTGCTCTTGTGATGAGGTGTCTCCATAGAGTTTACTTCATTTCACATTCTTTTGTACATTTTATAGTCAATCGATTAGGAAACTTTTAATGCCAATCTTAAGGGGCACAGGTTTTAAAATGTCCTGTTGTACTTACAAATGTTGAATTCTCTGCAAGTTTGTTTTGCTGTTAGCTCCTTCCTCCAGTTAACTCTCAGTGAAAGGAAACAGTTTCTTTTTTGATTTTGAGTGGGAGGTCTTTATCATATTGTATTTTTCAAATGATTTTAATTGCCTGATGGTTTTTCTGTACTTAATGCTTAATGTGTTGTAATGTTTGTATGTGATTTTATATTTATTTGCAATGATCAAATAAAGCTCTTGATTGATTGTGGTGTTAGCATTTGATAGTACCTTGTACTTCATTTGTTAAGTAAAAGTGTATACAGTAATGGGATATTTGTATTAAGGTATTGACCATGTATTTTGTATATCTGGCTCAATAATGCAGAGCATGCCTTAAATGTTAGCACATTGTTTTTAGTAGCATAATATTTTATAGTTATTGTGGTTAGCATATAATAATAAGATTTGTTTATGTTTGGTTAGTAAGTGTTAAAGTATGTCTTTATATTGTATAGATGCTACTGGGGTTCCCATTCTGTTCTATATGTTCTGTCAATTATTTTTTTCAGATTTGGTATGCCAGGGAGTTGGCATGTTGCTTGTTCAGGTAATGTTTTGAAATATATTTTTAAATATTGTTCCAGTTGTCTCTTGTGAGCTCCTACTAGTCTCTTTCAGGTCCTGTGGAATATTCCTTACTTTTATTTCAGTACTATTAGGGTGATGATTATATTCCCTACCACTGTATACTATTTCATTTTTAGTGGTTGCCCTTCCATAGCATATGTTAGAATAATATTTGAAGCATTTCCAGAGTGTTTTCTCACTGGTGGTGCTCTCCTTTATAAGTGTATCCTATGTAACTTATCAATAGCTTCCCCCTTTAGATTCTTTTTCTATTTCCGACATTTTATCCATGGCTTTTTGAATATACAAAATATATATTAATTACTTTAAAATATAATATGTGTTCTAATATTTATTTTAACATTTCCATATTGAAACTGGACTTTTTAACTTATATTTTGGATGCTGTCTTTACTTTGATTTATTTGTAGATGTTTGTTGTTTTGTAGGGCTGTTTGCTGGTATTTTTGGCACAGTTTTTGTTTGCTGCAGTCTGTTGCTAGCAAGATATATGTTAGTTGTGGTGGTGTATTTTTTTAACATATCTTTTTGTTTGGCATTTGTTAGCTTTTTTATTTTAAATTATGTCTATGAATTAGTTTCACTTTAAATTTTACTTTTCTGCTTTAATTACTGAAGGAAATCCATAATTTCTGTGTGGACACCCCAGATTATTTGCCTTTTACTGGACACTATGGGTCATAATTATGACCCGGTTTGTGTTGCACTTGCACCACGCAATGTGGTTCAAGAATATATACCCTTACAACACATGCGAATACATTGCATGCCATTACAACGCGGTCATTACAACGACCGCGTTGTTAGAAAGCATACCATTACATCGCAAGTCATTACTTCGACTTGCCGTAAGGGGCGCTGGACTTAGGAATAGTATTATTTACTATTCCTACTTCAGTTTGTGCAACAGCAGGGAAGGTGTTGGATTCTAAATCCAACACCAGTGCGCCCCCTACAGCAAGTCGTAGTAATGACGTGCGATGTAATGGTATGCGTGGTAACAACGCAGTCGTTGTAATGACCGCAATGTAATGGTACCGCGTTGTGGAGACAGCATTGTAAACGCTGTTTCCTGTGGTTCAAGAGTGAAGCAAACCTAAAGTCATATTTCTGAAGCCATGCAAAGCCACCTTGCATGGCTTTAAGTGGTTCCACAAATATGGAGTAATGCATCGCAGTGCAAATCACTGTGTTGCGTTACTCTGCCCTGGGTGGGAGTTCCATGGGTGTTGTGTGGGCCTTCCCACGCAATTCCCATGATTTTTGACACATTCCCAGAATTACAAGACCTTGTAAACCTGGGAATGTGCCAAAAAATAACAAGGAGATATATTCAGATGTGAAATACTTTGCTTAGGCATAGTTTAATGCTTTTCGCTCTTTGTATATGTACTGTACAGTGCAGAATATATGCAAAGTAGGAAAGGTTTTGGGAAAAGAAATCTTTTTTTAAATGTTACATCTGCCTAGAGGAGGCGCTAATTTTTGGAGAAAAAATTATTTCTACCTTTTGTAGTAGATAGAACTTTACACTAAAATCCAAGAATAGCTGCATCTAAATGGCCATGTACC